>JASANE010006568.1:0-29869 GCA_030248225.1 Trileptium ribeirensis | reverse complement strand
TTTTTTATCAACTAATAATTGGCTCTATTTTATATTGCATTCCGTCGTAGAGGCCCGTTGATGAACCCGCCAAAACAAAAAGGGGAGTAGAGAAAATCCGCAACTAGCAAGGACACTAGTTTTTTATCAACTAAATACTCCGCCCTATTCTATATTGCATTTGTTAAAGGCCAGTTTATGGGACCCGCCAAATCAAAAGGTAAGTAGAAAAATCCGCAACTAGCAAGGACACACGTTTTTTATCAGGTACAACTCAATACTTGGCCTTATTCTATATTGCATTCGGTCTTTGGCTAGTTTATGTGAAAATCCGCCAAATCAAAAAATAAGTAGAAAAATCCGGAACTAGCAAGTACACACGTTTTTTATCTACTACTACTCGGCTCCAAAATTTGCCAACCCACGTAGTTGTCTATACTAAAGTCTAAGCCTTAGCCTAAGCTAAGGTCGACAGATGAGCCTTATACTAAACCTAAGAGTAAGCTCAGACCGGGTGCCGCCCTAGACCTCGCCTCGCACTCTGATGTTGTTTTTTCTAACGTTATAGCATCCGACCCCTAAAGATGACATGGGACACCAGGTGTCGTTCTTCTCTTACGAGCATATGTCTCACCGATATTACTTCCCCAAGTAAGCCACCAGTGGTGACATTTAATCTAAAAATTTGAGTTAAATCTGTACCTTGTAGCTTCAAGTGCATAAAACTAAAAACGGGAAAATAGCCTGAAACATGATGTTGTTTTACCTGTCTTTTCCAAAAAACAGGTCGATTAATTTTGTAGTTACAAACGCGTTTCCACCTAACATACTCAATTAAGCTAAGTACCTCGATGATCGGAGACTTATTAGGCTTGCAACAAAACTGCGAATTACATAGTATACAACCCAAATATTGTAAACACTGGCTATGTGATCTGTTAGACAATTTTTATTAACAGACCGAAACTTCTATTTCGGATTTTTGTTTGTTTGATGGTGCCTCCCATTCAATATAAACATATCACAATCCATGTATGATCGGTACATGTTACATTTGCCTACAACATGATATTCGGCATGTTCATCTTTGCATTCAGTAATTGCATGGTTGAAACCTGGATTTTGCCACATTAACGTACTATTATCTAGGGTAAATTAATCATAGGTAGAATTTCGTTTGAACTTATTTACATCCAAATAATATATTTAACGCAAATAATTACATATAGCATCAAATATATAATTATCAAAATATTGTTTGCATTATTCCGAATGTGTTGTAAGAATCGTAAAGGCGTGTTCACACGCTCAAACTTTTTGCTCAAATTTTGAACTCAAAATTTGAGCTCAAAATTTGATCAAATTTTGATCAAAATTTGATGGTGATTTTTAAATAAAAATTGCGATATTTTAAAATTTGTGATTAATATTTGAGCTCAACCTTTTTCAGGCAATACATCTCGTCCATGATTGGCTACAGGAATATTCATGAAAAGTTTGAACAGCGTTCACACGTTCAAACTTGATAAAAATGCAAAAAAGATGCTTTCAAATTTTGATCAAAATCTGAGCTCAAATTTTGATCAAAATTTGAGCAAAAAGTTTGAGCGTGTGAACACGCCTTTAAGGATTCGAGCAGCACATTCAGAATAATGCAAACAATATTTGATAATTATATATTTGATGCTATATGTAATTATTTGCGTTAAATCTGATTATTCGATGGGTGGCGTTCGAACGAAATTATTACCTATGATTAATTTACCCTAGATAATAGTAGACATTAATGTGGCAAAATGCAGGTTTCAACCATGCAATTACTGAATGCAAAGATGAACATGCCCGAATATCATGTCATGTTGTAGGCAAATGTAAGACTCGTGTACGAATCATACATGGATTGTGATATGTTTTATATTGAATGGGAGGCACCATCAAACGAACAAAATCCGAAATCAAAGTTTCGGTCTGTTAATAAAAATTGTCTAACAGATCACATAGCCAGTGTTTACAATATTTGGGTTGTATACTATGTAATTCGCAGTTTTGTTGCAAGCCTAATAATTCTGCGATCGGTCGAGGTACTTAGCTTAATTGAGTATGTTAGGTGGAAACGCGTTTGTGACTACAAAATTAATCGACCTGTTTTTGGAGGTAGGGTAAAACAACATCATGTTTCAGGCTATTTTCCCGTTTTTAGTTTTATGGCTTGTAGATACAAGGTACAGATTTAACTCAAATTTTTAGATTAAATGTGACCACTGGTGGCTTACTTGCGGAAGTAATATCGGTGAGACATATGCTCGTAAGAGAAGAACGACACCTGGTGTCCCATGTCATCTTTAGGGGTCGGATGCTATAACGTTAGAAAAAACAACATCAGAGTGCGACGAGTCTAGGGCGGCACCCTACGACCTTACTCTTAGGTTTAGTATAAGGCTCATATGACGACCTTAGCTTAGGCTAAGGCTTAGGCTTTAGTATAGACAACTAGTGGGTAGGCAAATTTTGGAGCCGAGTAGTAGTAGATAAAAACGTGTGTCCTTGCTAGTTGCGGATTTTTCTACTTATTTTTTTGATTTGGCGGACCCATAAACTGGCCCTTAACAAATGCAATATAGAATAGGGCCGAGTATTAGTTGATAAAAAACGTGTGTCCTTGCTAGTTGCGGATTTTTCTACTTACCTTTTGATTTGGCGGACCCATAAACTGGCCCTTAACAAATGCAATATAGAATAGGGCCGAGTATTAGTTGATAAAAAACGTGTGTCCTTGCTAGTTGCGGATTTTTCTACTTACCTTTTGATTTGGCGGACCCATAAACTGGCCCTTAACAAATGCAATATAGAATAGGGCCGAGTATTAGTTGATAAAAAACGTGTGTCCTTGCTAGTTGCGGATTTTTCTACTTACCTTTTGATTTGGCGGACCCATAAACTGGCCCTTAACAAATGCAATATAGAATAGGGCCGAGTATTAGTTGATAAAAAACGTGTGTCCTTGCTAGTTGCGGATTTTTCTACTTACCTTTTGATTTGGCGGACCCATAAACTGGCCCTTAACAAATGCAATATAGAATAGGGCCGAGTATTAGTTGATAAAAAACGTGTGTCCTTGCTAGTTGCGGATTTTTCTACTTACCTTTTGATTTGGCGGACCCATAAACTGGCCCTTAACAAATGCAATATAGAATAGGGCCGAGTATTAGTTGATAAAAAACGTGTGTCCTTGCTAGTTGCGGATTTTTCTACTTACCTTTTGATTTGGCGGACCCATAAACTGGCCCTTAACAAATGCAATATAGAATAGGGCCGAGTATTAGTTGATAAAAAACGTGTGTCCTTGCTAGTTGCGGATTTTTCTACTTACCTTTTGATTTGGCGGACCCATAAACTGGCCCTTAACAAATGCAATATAGAATAGGGCCGAGTAGTAGTTGATAAAAAACGTGTGTCCTTGCTAGTTGCGGATTTTTCTACTTACCTTTTGATTTGGCGGACCCATAAACTGGCCCTTAACAAATGCAATATAGAATAGGGCCGAGTATTAGTTGATAAAAAACGTGTGTCCTTGCTAGTTGCGGATTTTTCTACTTACCTTTTGATTTGGCGGACCCATAAACTGGCCCTTAACAAATGCAATATAGAATAGGGCCGAGTATTAGTTGATAAAAAACGTGTGTCCTTGCTAGTTGCGGATTTTTCTACTTACCTTTTGATTTGGCGGACCCATAAACTGGCCCTTAACAAATGCAATATAGAATAGGGCCGAGTATTAGTTGATAAAAAACGTGTGTCCTTGCTAGTTGCGGATTTTTCTACTTACCTTTTGATTTGGCGGACCCATAAACTGGCCCTTAACAAATGCAATATAGAATAGGGCCGAGTAGTAGTTGATAAAAAACGTGTGTCCTTGCTAGTTGCGGATTTTTCTACTTACCTTTTGATTTGGCGGACCCATAAACTGGCCCTTAACAAATGCAATATAGAATAGGGCCGAGTAGTAGTTGATAAAAAACGTGTGTCCTTGCTAGTTGCGGATTTTTCTACTTACCTTTTGATTTGGCGGACCCATAAACTGGCCCTTAACAAATGCAATATAGAATAGGGCCGAGTATTAGTTGATAAAAAACGTGTGTCCTTGCTAGTTGCGGATTTTTCTACTTACCTTTTGATTTGGCGGACCCATAAACTGGCCCTTAACAAATGCAATATAGAATAGGGCCGAGTAGTAGTTGATAAATTCGAATATGAAAACTTTGTACGTATAACTTGTCTCGAAGTCGGAATCGGTTCGTGGAATTTCTTTTTCGGTCAAATACCAGGCAATTTTTTGATAAATTTTTCCTAAAATAATAATTGAAATCGCACTAAAAATTGACGCTGTAATCGATGCAATCAGTGGAGCAGATAATTTTTGAACAACCGGCGAGCGAATTTTACTATAAAGGCCGCTTGCAACGATTCGATAAATTGTCAAAGCTGATACTACCGAGACAACGATTATAACCATAACTGCAACAACAAGGCAAGACGTAACGAGTTTTCGTGTCCGTAGCGTACGAGTTTGATACGGCTCTTCAGCGTTTGTTACTGGATTAATTCGACGTGTTTTGACCTTCGCGTTGTATTCGGCACGCACTGGTTCTTGAACAAATTCAGCGTCGAAAACATCCCATCGAAATGACAACTCCGACTGATAGCGTATCCACAGTTGTAAAAAGCAAATTCCCCATACTGATGAAAACAAAGCAAAAACAGGCGTCCCGTAATTATCAAAAATATAAGTCAGTTTTGCATAGAAGCAGCTTTCTGCCAACGATTTAAATGGACAAAAATTTTTTGCACACAGTCGGCAAATTATGAAGTTTCCATGTGATGAATTGTCATTGGTACCGGCCTCACATATTTCTCGATACGGCACGGCGGACGTGTGTGACATCAAACCGATTAGAAAAACACTAAATCCAACTACCGCTGGAAAGATTAGCAACTGAGTATAGAGGCCCATCCATGCAAAGTAGATGGCAATTTTTTCTCCATAATACGCTCTCACTTGATTTAGCGGTTGGTAACGATACCAATTTGATGAAAAACGGCCCCAATTATCGAGAAGCCATTGACGCAGTGGTTGCTGTGGTGGATTGGATTCTTGACAATCATTAGATTTGTGTTTTTGACGTTCACAAGTACTGTCATGCAACGGATATGCGGCTGTATATATCTGTTGATTCAACATCCACCGGATTCCTACAGTACCAAACGTACGTTCTTTCGGCATCGCTAGTTGGGATTCCTCCTTCTTTCCTTCTAAGTCGTCATTAATAAGGTCGTCCAGTTGACGGTTTTCTACATCGATATCGTGTTTCTCAAGAGAAACTGTTGCTTGCATTATTAAATCCCAGACCAGACGAATCCGCTGGGCTCTGCTAAAAAAATTGGTGAGATCTGATGCAAACAGGAATTGGTCAATTCGATCACGGCTAAAAGCCGCCGTAAAATAGTCAACATCGGCGCTCAGAGTTTCGTTCTTTACATTGACAAATTTGCTGTGTTTGCTTCGAAAACGATTACTGACCGCTTTGATAACGCGGTCCACACACGTCTGACCAACCGTACCGCCACTGGTATTTGAATAGTCAACACCAATCGGCATTTTGACACGGTTGATTTCAGCAGTCCGCGCGAGTGTCTCCCATGGTGCATGAATTTTAATAAATGCTGTAAGACCATCTTGAGATAAGCTAACTGGTTCGTATTCTAATTGTAAGCCACTTGCACGAAGGTTAGCTTCAAACTGTCGCCGGTACCTAGCGTGTGACCGTTTTTGACGACCCCAGTGTAGCTTATTACTGAGACTGTCACTTGGTTTTGAAACATTTCCTCCTTTTTCCGCTTTATGGCTATCTTCGCCTGGCTGAAATGCAAGAACAAAGTCAATGATCCTACGTTTGTCGTTGAAATAGAGCGTTTCCAGTCCTTTGATAATAGGTATTTCAATCTCCGAGTTGTTTCCTTCTTCTTCGCTATTCGCATGCGACATAACCGATGTGCTTCCACAAATATGGATCACAGAACGGTTTTGTTCAGGATCGCTCCGTATTGCGGTAAACGGGGGCTGACGGGGAGATTGATCTGCATTGCTGTCCGAGTGCATCTCATAGCCGGATCCATGACTGCCTCCGCGGGTTGTACGATGCAAGCTAATGTTCTCTGGCTCAAAGTCGTCGCTGCTATCAAGGGCTCCATATTTGCCCACAATGCTCATCCGTACATCATTTCTTGAAGGTGGTCCTTTGAAAAATTGCTTTATCCGTTCCATGAGTCTCGTTTTTTAATTCTTAGCTATATATGTATATCAAAGGATTAAATGACTTAAATACTACATAACATTTATTCATTTCAACTTATATTGCGTTTTTTCCTTCATAGCACTATGGAACTTCCAGTTATACATAACACACGGTAGATGAGAAAGCCTATGTCTAACGCTATATTAAATCTCATAATATTTGCTATTCCAGATGCTAGAGTAAACGGAGCCATTATTTGCTGTTTGTACCTTAAACCTTTCATTCAATATATTATATGTATTTCGTATAATTTTGAGCAATATTTTGCCGCGTCAATTGAAACTTGATCGTTTGACAGCGAACCTTGTGATTGCCTGCTAAGTCATTTTGAAATTGTTTGACAGTTCCTTCATGCAAGCTAGAGAATGCACATGCAAATGTGTAATACATTATAATCTAAGTAAAATTATATTTCGTTATATACATCGGGCATATTAATTCCTAAATTGTTTGACAGTTCCTTCATGCAAGCTAGAGAATGCACATGCAAATGCGTAATACATAATAATCTCAGTAAAATTATATTTCGTTATATACATCGGGCATATTAATTCCTAAATTGTTTGACAGTTCCTTCATGCAAGCTAGAGAATGCACATGCAAATGCGTAATACATAATAATCTCAGTAAAATTATATTTCGTTATATACATCGGGCAAATTCCTATTTACGGGTTAAGCAACATTAGATTCTGTCAACCATTAGGAACGCAAAGGGTCTCAGCGGAGAATTTAGAGTGCCGTTCAATTTTAATTATCCTTCTTACGTGAATAAAATTTTGGGCTGTTGAGTTCTGGATAGATGGTAACTGTTTATAGACACATTTTGACTGGAACACATTTTATTATTACTTTTGTTCAGACTACTGAAAATGAAGTATGACCCTTCCCTGGATTCTAATGTTAGCCATGTTGGCTCTTTCCTCACACGGGGTTCTCGGATTTATACATCGTGTCTGTGGGAAAGGGTTAAAATGCATTAACCTCCAGTTTTGTGGGAGTGCGGCTGGAACCCCAAAATTAGTGGGGGTATGTGAAATGCTATGTTTGAGGTGGCATCAGCTAGAAGCATCAAATTATTCAATCGACACCGGCCTGAACTCTTGGCGAACTGAGAGGAAGCGTGTTTTAATACCCATAGAACTGCGGAAGTAATGACAAAATTTTTTGATATGCTACATGCTTCTCAGAATTCGGAATATTCTAAAGAAAGCATTAAATTATCTGTCTCAGATGTATAATCTGACGCAATAAAGGCAAGTAAATCTTCAGTTGTTGGTTTTAACTATTCGTAAAAACGGCAGGTAGCGATTTTATTGTTAGATTCACATGGAGTAGTCTGCTCTGCTATATATAATAAAATCATACATTCCGAAGCTTTGGTGTCTCAGTGGAGTAACCGGGGTCGGTGGTGTAGGTCACCTCAGGCTTAGAGATCCATGATGGAGAAGTCCTCGGGGCAATTTTTGCCAAAAGTATTTTCCGCTAGGTTGTGGCAGGGTGGGGGGGAAGAGTGCGGAGCCTTAGGTTAGGTTGGTAGGATGTTACTCTTGAGGGGGCAGACCAGTGTCTTGAGGGTGGCGTTCCGAGGCCTCACCCTGTTTCGGCATGTATGCATGAAATACAAAAATGAGTATAAAAATACATTGGGAAGTCCCAACTGTTTAACTTTTCTATATTAGACGTAAAAGGCTTGATAATTATATGAGAGCTGGTAGAAAGACCAGTTACATGGAGAAACAAACCTTTAGACAAGAGTGCAACAAGTGATATATAAGTGTACGAAGATCCGTCGCCTTATGTTGGCAGACTGTTGACGGAGCTGGGCAGGTCGTCGGAGACGGAGCGTAGTTTCGTAGACCCTCTCGCTGACGTTTTTTGCTGAATGTACCAAAGTTTTGGAATGAATAACGGTACCCAATTTTTGCCAATTTTATCTCAATTTTTGCTAATTTTACCACACTTTTGCCACGACAGAGTTTAGATGGAGCTGACGCGAGAGACCAATATTAGTACATGGCGCCATCACCATTTGAACTCGGCGGGTCTATTAGTCACGGTCGGCAGCCACGGATATCATCACAGGGAACGCCACGGACAACCATCTACGCCATGGAATGTCACCGAAAGCGGTCTCCATCTCGCGCACGACAGCTCATTTCGACGTTTACAATGCTTTTCCTCTTGGGCGCTACCCATCGATAGATGGTGAAAAAAGAAGTGCCGCCTTGGGGAACCGTCCAGGGATGAGATACGGAAGAACAAAAATATATATTAGTTTTGTGGCTTTAAGAACAACAAGTTGTTACGTTTTAGTTATGGTATCACTAATTTAGCAGATATTACCGAAGGAATATTTTTGTATCTCGATGGCTTAGGTGTAATCAGTTGAAAATGAAACGTTTGTACAGAACTATAATAATGGTGATGCAACTAGAACGGTCCCTAGTGGCACACTTTGACTTATCATCGACCGGACCGGTCTCTATCAATTTAGAAAAAGATAAAGCTGAAATGTAAGCTATTTTATTAATTGTTTTACTCACGGTATCACACTTCGATATCAGGACAAATAAAACTATATGCTGCGGTTTTGAACAGCAATGTCAAAGTTATGTGACATTCAAAATCATTGTACTGATTTATACAGTGCCGTTAAAACGGTATTTTGACCTGTTTAGTTTACAATGAATCGCTATATGCAGTTTGTCTGTCGACATGTTTATAACTGAGGACATATTTCGCTAGCACTAACATTATTAATTTAGATTCATATAGCGAACTAGGATCACGAAACCAAACCATCTCCTCAATGCGCGTTTTGATGGCCGCAATACGCGTGGTAATTTCAATAAAATCATGATTCAATTATAACAAAAAATCTTTAATATATTGAATTTAATTATTTTTTCCACGCTTCCATTTGCCACATGGCCATTGTCCAATCAACGTGAAAGAAGAAAAAATATTATCTTCACAAATGTTAGATTCTGCTTGTTGCTACACCCCTCGTTCAAAGAGCCAGTGGGGTCAACAATTGTACAAATTTTAATATTAGGCCCAGCGCTCAAAAATTAGCGCACGGAGGGCAACGTCGAAAAATTTTTTAGTCGCAACGCCATGAACTCCCCGAATATTGAGGTAGCCACCTTACGAAACTAGAGGATTGTGTCGAGACGGATCGGGACATAGCTTCGATGCTTTTCATCAACTTTTATGTTATTAAAACTGAGATATATAATCACTACGCGTGCTTTATACCGTATGCCGTCAGTACGAATATGATATCAATAAAGCGTCCCTCGTCGTCTGCCGGAAACGGAAGTAGTCAGCAAGCCTAAGGTACTTCTTCTGGCCCAAATATAATCAAGTTTCTTTAGGTTGCTTAAAGTCTGTCAAAATTTTCCAGCCTTTGTTCTTTTTATTGAAACATTACTTTTTAGCAAATCTCCTTAGTCAGTACTGAGAAGTTGCAGCGTTTTCTATCAAATATTCCGGAATCGCAGTTGGGCCAGTGAAGCAGTCGCGTTCCAGAGGTAGTTTTGCAATAGATGGCCGAACTGTGAGCATATTCCGGAAGTCCGGCAATACTATTAACTGAATCTTATTATGGCGCTTAGGATCGATCGCATTTGACTGCCACGGATCTGTTACGAATCGGATCAGTCCGAACAAGACCTGCCTTTGTGAAATACGGATGAATGGCTAAGTGGTACAATAGGGGTTTGACGCAATACACCAGCGTGCCGGTTTCTCCTATGTTATCAATCGCTGATCAGTACAGAGAAAGGGCCAATGTAACCTTTAGTGGGCGGAAGTGAAAAACCTAAGCTAAGGTGCCTATATGAGCCATATACTTAGCCTAAGCCTAAGTCGGGGGGTTCCGCCCCCCGAACCCCCGCTCTAAGATGTTCTTTTTTCTAACATTTTAACGTCCGGCCGCTAAAGGTGACATGAGACAGAGAAATGATGGTTAGAATATTTTTTTCTATGCCTCTTCAACTAGGAATGTGTAACATTTCAGATTTGGCACTTATGTCACCACTAGAACATGTTAAAACGTTAAAAAGCACATACATTTGTGGCGGTAGGCGAATACATAATCTATACACAAACTAGCACTACGGTTTTACGATCGGCAAACACTAAGTTGTTTTAAGGCTATAAGATTAAAATCTTTCACAACCAACGGTTTTGAAAAATTCCACCAAGTAAACGCACTAATACAACGCATATTTAAAAGACTTTAGTATTGTGATGTTACATTAACTTAACAACTCAGCTCTATAATCGACAGAAAAAACTATTAAAAGTGTAATTTTAAAATACTTAATAAATTATCATACTCGCAGTATTTTGTCAGTGTGTTTATACGGAATAACTTAACTTCACGTGCTTTTAAACACTAAATGGTAATATAATTAAATTTTTAGAGCCAAATTTAATGGTATTGTATTTTTGTAATATTTATTGCACTTTTCGATAACGAAGACGTAAACAAACGTAGATAATAATGCCAAAATATTTAAAACTATTGTGAAGAAATTCTGTCAGTCTCTTTTTATCATGTCAAGATTTTCACTCTAGCGTATCGTGTCAAGTTTCACACACCTCCAATGTAAATCCATTAAGTTTTGTCGCTCTAAAGCTAAGGCCAAACCCAATGCCTAAGACTAGGTGTAACCCTGTGCCAAAGCGTGAGCTTAGCTTGGCTTCACAACTAAACACCAATAGATGTCGAAATTTGGTTTTCCTTCGGTGACATAATCGTTTATGCGCGCCAGTAAATTTAAAATACGCCCAGCCATAATCCTGTTTTGCAAAAAGCGATCGGGGACAGCAATCCGTTGTTATGAAACAAACTGCGGTTTTGCCATCGATTTTTCGCGAACGATATTCAGTCAAATTTCGATTTCGTGTTGCAAAATTCCATTCTGTAGTCGAACTAAATACTCATCTGTTTAAATATGTAGTGGAATAACTCAATAACTCAATGTTTAACTAACGGAATAACTCAATGTTCAATAACTCTTCGAAAATGTATCTTTGCACTAGTCAACGTTCTTGCAATTCATCGACCAAGTCATTTTTACGCTACAAAACACATTTGCTTGCTCGTAAAGATGTTAGCGGATATGTTCGCGAACTTCCGCTATACCCTTGCACAAATTAGTTCGTGAACAATTACATTCGTCATCGCGAAAGCAAATATATTTTTTAACAAAACAAATTTTTTTTGCAAAAACAGAATTGGATATAAAATACCTACGTTTAAGATCAGAACTCTCAAATAGTGTGTTCGCGAACATTAGCGCAAACTAAGTTGATAAATAATATTAATCGGAATGTGATAAGTAATTACATCTTGGTAACTAACACAACGTAGTGTTCGCGAACAACAAAACACTCTCCTCTGTTCGCGAACAGTTAAGTTTAATGTTATTCTGATTAAATCAAATTAAATCTCGCATAATGCAGCCATGTTCGAGAGCAACAAAACAGGGTCGTCTTGTTCGCGAACACTGACGTGTTGCATTATTCTAATTAAATTGGATTATATATCGCACCCGTATAACTTATTCATGTTCGCGAACAACAATCAATATGCGCTGCGCTACCTAGTCTGCATATTTCGTTCGCTAACAAAATTTGAGGTCGGATGCTATACTGTTCCTGAATGACAAGCTTCAAGTTAAATTTCTGTAAAAGTATGTATAACAACAACTTAACAATTTCATTAAAATGTTCGGTAACATTATTTATACGCTTTTAAATTCGCGACGCAAATGTTGTTAAACCGATTCAGATAACAACGATGACAATGAAGATCGCTCAAATGCTGGTGCTGAAGAAGGTGGTAATAATAGCAACACCGAAATAGAGTTTGGCAACACAGAGGGCGCAATAGCACTCGTTGGCTTGACCTCGCGAAAGGTTGATGCCAAATCAAAGAGGTTCGTTTCGTGACGTGAGCTGGGTTTACTTGATTGACTACATTCAGATTCAATTTAACTTTGCCGAATAAGTTAACATTTTGTCGGCATACATAGAATCACACTGTTTGTATTTGTACGATGCGATGTTTCCTAGCCGAGTTTGTCGTGCGACGCTGCGTTTGCACCGGCGTTGTTATGCTTTGATTATGCTTTACAAGGCTCAAAGACTCAAACGGTGTGCGTGAGACCACCGTACTATTTTTAACTGATGCACGAGGACCATAAATCACACAGGTAGTATAGGAAGGAGAATTAGCATATAATAGTTATGTCATCTGTTTTGTATCCTGTCAGATTCGTCCTGGGCAAGGTCTGGAGTCGGCAGGAGCCCCAAGGCCGAAAAGGAACAGTTAAACTTTAAGACGGACAGACCACCACAACGCATATTCATGAAAATCATTACATAGCAACAGCCTCAGAGCCACCATGTTGCACAATGCATATTGTTCGACCGACAGTTGGAAATATTTCAGCGCAACAACTATTTTACATCAATCACACATTTTTAACCGCATCATAGTGTAGTATGCACACGTAAAGAGCAAGTAGTCTTCGTAAGTCACATTTGAATTGTAAAGTGCGAAAATATACACGTGTGTCTCCTGAGCCACACTGTAATACGCAGTCTCAAAGAATTTGCATAATGCGACACATGTTGCAGCCAAATTATATGCTAATTTCAAAGCAGCTCGAAATCGTACCAGGCTTCGCACATTGTATTGCAGTTTTGGTTTCCAGAAATTTACATGCGTGTTAAAAATGCATGTGCATTATAACTGAGTAAGATCAAGCTCAGTAAATATACTAAAATATAAAACGCATCACAAACATCAAAATGTAGACACTCCGGCAAAGCCTTGACATTATGGTTATTGCAATAATATGTTGACGTGGTGGCGTTGGAATCAAGGACGACAATTGCATCGGGCCTGGCTGAAGTTGCTGCTGCGGGTTCGGCCGTGCTTTAGTAAACGATGAATTTCCCATGTTTGAAAACAACAATGCATTGTAATATTAACATTCATGTTCGGAATGTGTTCCCTGATTCAGAATCTTGATGATTTTGTTAACAATTATAGTTGATTGTAATGCTTCGGTATTCAGAGTTTATACCTATATTAAACATAAGGTCGTACTGAAATTGCGTGTTTCTCATGTGATTCGCATCGCCACACATGCATTATATATGCGAAGCTACCACAAGATGTTCTTGCAAAAATGGTTAAAATTGAAAACCGTTTCAATGTGCGAAACCAGAGAAGCAACTGGGTCGGCTCAGTTCTGTCGTATCTGTTTGACTGACTCACCACAGCATCGCGCGCTGACCCGGTCTGAATCTGGTCGGATTTCCCGCAGACACGGCATTCTCGACTCGGCTAGTTGAACCGAGTTTATCTCTTATATTTCACAAAAAACCTTTAGCTCTATAAATACTGATTTGTGGTTCAATCTTATTCGTTCGACCCGCTGGCAATTTGTGTCTATTATGCTTTGCACAAACTATTCTTCGGAGATCCTCTACCCCCTGACGGCCTCCTATCTCTCAGAGGGCCTCTACCCTCCGAGAAACTACCCCTTGACCATCCCGCGAGAGCATCTACCTCTCCCACGGACCTCACATCGACCCCTGGTACCCCCGACACCTCAGAATTGCGCCAACATGTTTGAGTTAACCATATTGATAACAATTCACAAATAGCTTTCTGTATGCTGTAGCTAATTCCCGGAATTGTAATATAAACACAAACTAAATTATAAATTTTATCATTTTTGGTAACATTTGGATGGATTATATGTTATTCTATAAACGCTCGATTATAATTTTATGCTCGATATGTTTAACCTTAAACTATGAGTATCGAAGGTCCCTTGGGGAGGGGCAGACTGTCGGCCGGAGGAGGGTGCTCTGGATGGTATGTGGTAGCCTATCTCTCGAAATTTTTCCCAGTTCTATCTTAATTTAGCATATTTTACATCAATTTGGCTAAAATATTCCGGACAGATGTGGAACCTTTCGACAGTGAAGGGGTAAATATAGCTTGAGGTGGGTTCGAACCTTAGCTAGGGTAACTCCTACCACCCTACCGACACCTATGCCTTAAAAATTTTCTGTACACATTTTATGACGTATCTGATTTACCACAGCGCGCGGCGTTCAGTGATCACTTTATGGCGATAGTTCAGACATGTGAGTTTACAGCAAAGTTAAATATACAATCTCTAACAGCTAGCCATAGGAAACTAAAATCTGTAGCAGCTAGGTGTAACAAATATTTGTTTCTAATAGCTAGCTGTTAGACACTGTTGTCGCTTACAGCCAGTTGTAACATACAATAAGCTCTCACAGCCAACCGTTAGATATTTGAAATTCTAATAGATAGCTATTAGAGAGTTTTGTATTTTATAGTTGGCGGTACGAGACCAAAGTTTCTCACAGCTAGCCATTAGAGACAATATTCTGTTATGACTAGTTGCAAGAGATTTTAGTCTATACCAGCTAGCTGCTAAAGGTTTTTGTATTTATTTATTGGCTATCTATATAAGACTAAAGGCTCTTACAGCTATCTTTTAGAGATTTAAATATGAAAGAAGGGGTCATTAGAAAATAAAATCTCAAGCAGCCGTTTGCGAGAAACTAAAATATCACATAACTTTCCATTAGAGATTTTCCTCTACTAGGTAATTGTCACCATTGTCGCTCCTACAGTATTTCCTACAGCGCCTGAAAGTTTATCAGACTCTTCTGTTGCTGATTTATGAGTTGTTTGCTTGCTTATTCATTGTGGAACAGCGAATTTTGTGCAGTAAACGTTAATTGGAACTAATGTCATGTGATCTTGTGAGCGATTTTCTCTAATAATTTCGTGGAATCTTTTGCGATATTCAGATTATTTCTTTACATCAGCACTGGTAGTACACGTTAAGGCTTGGGATCTTACGACCATGCAATTTAAGGCCTGGGATCTTTCATCCGCAGGGCGTGGTGCGCAGGGATGACTGGTCCAGACGGACGGCGACATTTCAAACATATAAAGTTGCTAGACTGATTAACGTAGGACAGCATGTTTGGTTTTATAAATTTATTTCAACTCATGTACAATGTAGAGAGGGTAACAACGGGGTACATTACACAGTTATGCAAAAATAAGAGATGACAGCTAGAATACACGGTATTGTAACAATAATACGAGGCAACGGGGCGGTGAACCGGTTCGTCACAAGTTAGACACACTAGCAATTACTACGATACAGAGCGAGCAAACGACCATTTCCGGGCGTCTTAATTTTATCGACTCAGCTATGGGATAAGTAAGGTGTCCTGGTGTGCTTCGAAATTCGCTCAGCACTCCGCGATTCGCTACCAATATTCAGACCGATACTGATTAGACCACGGAGCAGTAGGATTACGGAATTCACCCTTTTTTCTTTTCAAAGAGGGGAAGAGGAGTACCCCGAATGCAGGTTCTTTGAAAGGAAATATACAAACGAAAGAAGACAATGTTAATGACGCACAATATAATCGAGAAACAAAAAACGATAGATAGTACCCATTTGAATGCATGAGTCTATGATACAGTACATAATATATTTCGGAAAGTCAAAGATTGCCTACTATTTGAGATACGTACTGTCGCATATTGGGATACCTCATGACGCTTAGTAAAACCAAAAGAGCACCTAGTTTGGCTTAGAATATATACATGAGCTTCAGGTTCCCTGTCTTTACAAATAAACCTAGTGCCTGACTCATCTTGTATGATTTAATATGCATAGCCGTATTTTGTATTTGGAAGTGATAAAGCCATACATGGATCGTGGATGGAACGCTACCGTTTTAACGTACACTCTATATAAGAACATTCATATAGTTATCGTTGAGTCAAATTACGTCCGACGACCAGTGCGCCATGTTTATATCTTTCTACAATTCGACAGAGCGTGTCTGAAATGGCAGAACTGATTCTATTCAAACATTTGCACTCTTACTAGTATGCGTGCCACCCAGAGATCGAAGTGATACTATGCTTATGCCACACAAAAACCTCAGCGTTTGCCATACCTTTAGATGTTCCTAACTTCGCTAATTCGACTCGTCGCTTATCTTACTAGTATTGCTCACGTCTCTGAGTCTAGTGCTTTTTCCTATTATAATTTTTTTGTATCGCATTCTACGTTCAGCTCGATGATTGCTCTTAACGATCTGCTTTAGTTTTCTGCGTTGGAATTTTAACGATATCACTCATGACCTCCTATTGCAGGGTCGATACCATCGAATTAGTCGCTATATGGCAACAAAGAGCTTTTTCTCCTATCAGACCTGGTCGTGCGTAGTTCACAGAAAAATAGGTGTATTTACTTGTCATTGTCAGCAATGTTGTTACGTGCACTCACAGTTCTATAACTACAATCGAATGTTGTTACAAGCAGTCTTAACCATATGTAGTCAAGGTCCGAGATCTCAAGGGATAGTAGTCGTGTCACGAACACGGTAGGTCGGTCTTCGGCCTCCAAAGAGGTCAACCGGTTGTCGGGGGCGGGTCTGGTAGGTGATAGAATATCGAAATTTGTAGATGTTCAATTTCCCAAATTTGGTGAATTTTTCCATTTTTGTTAATTTTCGGCAATTTTTGCTAAAGTACTCCTTCATTTTCTTTTTTTTGTACAGAATAATGCAGCGTTTACGTTATAAAGGACCCCACGTGAAAGTTTTGTCCACCCTGAGTGTCTCTGCCGTAATCAAATATGTGGTGTCTTGGACACCATGGTGTTTCTGACGGTATTTTCAGATAGTATTTATAGGTAGTGTAGTGTCGATAATAGTGTATGAATATACCGTATACCACGGGATGGTGTGGTCTAGACCATTGGTGGACAAAACTTTCACATAAAGGGTCCTTTATAACGTAAACGCTGCATAATACGGCTATGTGCTCGACAATTTTTGTTACGTACGTTTTGACTACAGCTCGTAGAATGTGGAACTTTAGTTTTTGCATAATACAGTATGTTAAAAATTTATTTTAAAAAAAGAGCGAATTTTGAGGAAATGTGTAACTAGTACCGCATTCACGTTATGATGCATGCAGCGACAACACAATATTTCGAAGAGACAACTGTTTTGCCACAAATCGAAAATTTAGACAGGTGTAGAGGCGCTTCTACGAAATCGTGAGAGTGCAATACTTAAAAACGCCTTCTGAAGGCTAAACTATAGATATACCACAACGCGATGTTGTCATAGTGCACGGCCAGGTTTCCGTGGCATTGGTGTTTTAATCGCACGCGGTGCCGTAGCTTACCTATATCAATGGCACACTGTGGCATTGCACATGCTATAACAACATTAAGTAGCAGTTCCGATAGGCTGTAATTTTAAACGTAGCTCTGTGCTACGTAGAATTATGATGAGAAGCTCTACTTTTGCGCAAAAGTGAATTCAAAAAATTGGTTGCTCACACGGCCCATCGGAAACGGAGTGTGTGAAACTATTCTGCGCTTAGTGTCTATCGAAATGTTAGGAATTGAAATCACTTTTAAAGTATCGGAATAACAATAATACAGCGGCAATACGTTAACGTCAATGGATTTATGGCCATACGTGTCGAAGGTCCATCGGCCAATTTTCACGCTGTACGTTTCCAGAACTTGTGTTATTTGATCCATAATCCGCAACTTAATGCATAATAATGTGAGTCGTTCTATCATTTTATACAAGTTTAGTACTTTTGGCTTGTACAAAACCGCTTTTTTCGTTTACAATTGGTGCCGCATTTGCAGCTCCTCTAAACGTACGGTTCCCTCATAATACGTCACTTCAATTAAGTTATCTCCAGTGATTATTTTTCGAATTCGCTGCAAAAAGACACCGATGTTTCGTGTGGCAAAAAATATTGCAATGTAATTTTATTGTCATAATTATAATGATATAACACGAAGTTATCGCTACTACAGTTAGAAGCTTAATACACTGGGCAGCGTCATTTATACCCGGGTTTGTTTGCACGTAGTCATACCGGCAACGGGCAACTACCGACTGGATTAGAAGCCTTATAACACTACAAGTTTGTAAAATGTGCGGTTTTCTGTGATTTATGCATAATTAGAACTTGACCAACGCTATTTTATTTAATATTTACATAAAAAGAAATATCTGCTCTCAATATAATTTACTAAATAACTAAAGAAATATATGTATACAATTTTCAGCAATACGTATTATACGCAGCAAATTATTGCTCAATCTTTCAGAAACGAAAACCTTAGTCACTTATTTATACAACAACTAATGTAGTAGCATTTTAGGACAGAGCGAAATTTATAAGCGCAAGTGTTGCATTGTAAAGGCGCTATAGAACAGTAAACAGAGCAGAATTTCACGTTCGTTTTTTTACAACTACAGCTGTTATCAACTGTGCAATATTGTATTCGAAAGAAATTGCTGCTGTTAAAGAGAATTTTGGTCGAAAATTTTAGCAGTGTTGGAACGTGGGATTTCTTTATATAAATTTGTCACAACAGTTTTTAGGTTTTATCGATTGCATATATTTAAAGATAAAAATAATTAAATCTCTTACTGCATTAAGATTTTGCTAAAATGTGGCTTCGAAAACGGTATCACTGGCTCAAAAAGTTTAAACTTAACTATTATACTATAGCTCTCTCTCGAAATAGTTTTGTGACATTTATATATATACAATGATGTGAGCTAAATTTCGTCTATTTATAATTGTGCACTATGCACTGTCGTCGATTTCAGATCCTTCCGTTTCGTTTAAAAATACGTAGCGATGAATCTTATAGTTGAATTCTATATACAATGCTATATATTTTGACATGTTGAATACTCAAACACCACGGGTCTACAGCTGTTTTTTTAAAGATGACAAAGCATATGGCAAGAAATTCCACCATCCTGCAAGTCATAATTTTCGCAGATGCAATTTTTAGTGTACTCATAGTGGATGTTAATATTTACTGCCAATACTAAATTACTTACCGGGCTAGAAAAATTATATATGGCAGGACTAATGAGGAACAGTGTTGCATTTTTACTTAGATAATCTAAAGCAATGATAAAAAAACCTAAAAATCCAAGTGGCTACATTTGCCAGGTGGCCAGAACTCAGATGACCTTAACTGTGACGGGCGATTTGAAGACAACGTCCGAGACTGCAAATAGGACATATCCCTAATTAAAAGTAATATAAACCTTGTAACTCTCTCATGTTTGGTTTAAAAGCAGACATTATTATGCCACTAAGAACTGAATTATTAGGATACACATAATGCGCAGCTAGGCAAAATCTGAAAAGTCACAGCCTTAACGGCAAAATGTACAACATTTATAAATATTCTGCTGGACATTGCAATCCGTCTATGCTCTCATACATTGTAAACACCTAAGATTCAAAGACAATCAATTGCAACATTAAATAGTAACGCGTTTCTGAATTTATTTTTTAATTTTTTGTAACAGAAATATTTTAACAAAAATAAAGCATCCGTAGTCTAAAAAATCGATGGAGCACTTGACAAATTTATGAATCCTCGGTTGAACTTTGACGACAGTAACAGTGTGGCAACATTGGTAAAAATGAATTGTCCAAAACAATAAATATTTTAGAATCAATCACTATAATATGATATTGTATGGTACTAGCAACCCGGAAGGGAGGGTGATACGGAGCGAGCGTGGTTTCATCAAGTGGTAATTTTGTGAAATCTCCTTGTGACAAACATTATTTTTGATCTATACACTGCACTAAAATCTTTGCAACCGTGAACCCATTGAAAATCCTAAAACCTCATCGAACCACCGAAAACAAGCGGAAACGAGCTAAGTATTCCTGCTAGTCTCTAGATGAGCAGACCACCGTATCCTTACGCACTGAAAAACCTAGATAGAACATTCTTCATACCCTTTACGAAATGCATAACCAAAATACTGAAGACACTTTATTCTGGCAATCGGATTCATTGACCCTAAACCAACTGAAAGCATCTGCACAGGTATGAAATATTCGTGTTGGCAGCTTACCGAAAATCCTATATTAAGGCTACTTTTGATGCCCTGCAAGGAACGAATAACCAAACAAATGAAAACTCGCTATATCTTAGAAATCGGGTTCGTCGACCGAAAAACCTTTCACACTCAGAAAAAGATATAATATAGTCACGTAGCACACTAGATAGCAAAACCATCGTATCCACCGGGCTTGATACTTAACAGATACTCGTTGTTGGGTAAAACACGCAACATTCCGAACTTTGAAAAATCGCTAGTTTTGGCAAAGTATCGACGAGCCAAATTCGGGTTCACAGATGCTCAGGAAGTGTTCCTACAAAAAGACGTGGCCAGCAAACTTGTAGATCTCAATGAGCTGATGGAGCTCTATGTGTTTTGCTGCGAAACCTATGACGCGAGATATACGCTGCGAAAGATTAGTACACGTATGACTAAAGTTAGCAAAGAACATTTAAAACCAGTTTTTTGCCATTTTGGCCCCGAAGATGAGGTCGGACCTGGTCAACCAAATGGCACACTCTCATCATATTTTTGATATCGAACTAAGTAATTTTATCGAAATCCATCGTCCCAGCGATGAGTTATAAAGGGCAGAAACAGACAAACAAGAAATTTTCACGGTTTTTCCTATCGCCCTCAGTGGAAACTCCGCTTGTTTCGCTCACTCCGTTCCAATAATAATACGTTATCGCAACTAATATAAAAATGTTAACAATCTCAATTGTATAATCTCACTTAAAGTTCTCATTCAGTTGTTTCTTTCATTGAAATAAAAAAGTGTTACGATATATTGTAGAATTAGTATTTATATAGTTATAGCTGACTTTTGTTCCAACATTTTTTCAGTTTGTCTTCTGATCGAGCTAGTCGGTTAATGTTTTGCTGAATCTAAATGCCGCTTTTGTTGCAACGTTATTTTTTCTCTTCTGAACGTGCTGTTCGGTTAAGGGTGACTCCGGTTAATCTGACTCGAGCGGGTGGCATTTTTGAAAAATTCCGCTAAAGCCGCAGATTGTTTGTGCAATGAAGCAGAAACACAGTCTGCTAATGAACCGTCTAAACAATGTGAAAATAATATAATGCACAGTCTGAAACTGGTGAAAACAAAAAACAATGCCGCAATGTTGCGTCAATGAAAACTGCTGTTGTGAAGATTCATAAACGTTTAATTGACAAAGAAAAAATTTACGGCGACATTCGCTTTACAACAATGCACCAAACATCTCACCTGGCAGCGACTAATCAATGATTTAGATGACATATTTGTGTCGATGTTGATATTTAAGTCATACAAAAATCGTGCGTGAGTTTAAATTGTACGTATACACAGAAACATTAGAAGAGCACACACTTATATTAGATACGTATGACATAAGTTAGTTGTCTATAGTAAAGCACAACGACAGATCTAGCGAAGAGGAACACAGCTAGCTCCTTCTAGGTTTATAATCCGTAAAGGTTTCACGTTTAATTTAAGCGCTTAAAATATGTATTTACGAACCTCCAAGTCTTGGACTCATGAAGATGTCATATGGGCGTTTATGTTATAAAGGGCCCTTATATTGCAGTTTTGTCCCTCTTTGGTGCTTCTGCCACAATATAATATATGATGTCTTGAACATTACTGCTTCGCTAATGGTATTTTAAGCTAGTGTACATTGCTAGTGTACTGTCGGTAATAGTAATTGTGCAGACTGCACGATAAAATTTATAAAAAGTTACATCGTGTCAGCTACATCAAGCTGTTATTTACACATATATAATGTGTTTGTGGATAGTGTTCTTGACACCGTCAGTAATAAACAATAGGTAGATACAAACACCTAAAATTTCCGGCTACAGTTATATATAGTTTTAAATAGCTGGTATACAAATATTATTTCCAATTGTTTAAGTTATAATAAAACCATACATATTTTCGGAGGAGGGGACTTGTGATTACCCTCTCTGACGTCCAGATCGCTTGAATTTTGAACCCGTAGCATATATGAATAAAATCTCGTAAAGACGATTAAAAATTGCTTAGCATTATGGATATTATTACGTGATGCATAATTATTGATTCCCATTGGTATGCGATGCATTCTTTTCGATGGGAAACAATGTCATCAGATCATAGGTGTTTATTGGAGTTACACCGTGAGAGTCGACCCTCCAAACCACGTTTCCTCCCGAAGGCTCTGCATTTCCATCCTGGAAAATTTTAGCAGAAATTGGAACAACAAGTACGATATGTGGCAGAAATGGGATAAAATAATTCATAACAGATAGGAGAAATTCAGAAATAATTATCGCAAATTGGTAAAAATTAAGCGGAAGGTAGATTTTCAATTCCTAAGAATTTTAAAACTACATGCTCCGCCGTCTGGCGACCGCTATTCTGCCACCCCACCTCCGCGAGACCATCTACCCTAGGCCGACGCACCTTCGACACCTCTGTACCAGATCTAAAAGTTTTGTTATGCTCGTGATGTTTTTTAAACACCAGTTTTTTTAACATTTCACGCTACATTTTATAAATTATTGCAGGGTTCCAATTTTCAGTAAAGTTTAACACAAGTTTGGCTTCACTGTGTTCTATTTTCACCGCTGTCATGCTAGCAGCCTGTGTTCGAGCCGCTTCTTCGTTATGGCGTGGCATCCACAAGTCTGTGTTGACGAAGTCGATGAAATGGATACGAAGAGCATCCTTAGCAGATGACAGTAGCCCCAACCACTTGCGAAAAGGAATTCTATTCAATCTTTAATTGTATGCTTTGATAAGCAATTTTCGCATTTGAAGATTTAAGAACGCCACGAGAATATTATTGTCGAAATAGATTGCACAAATTTGAAAGTTTACTTTACAAACATTCTTTTATATATCAAACAGCTTATAAGAGTGCATAAAAATATTCTTTTAGCTTCGTTTGAGTCATGTCTAACTCACCACTTGATTGATGCATTTGCGCAATCGTTATTCCACGCGTCGTTGCGTAATTGTGACCTTAAATTTTTTATTGTAGCCGCTCTAATACTTGATGCGCCCAACATGTCATAAAAAATTATGCCGGGTTAAAACACTTTTTGATGTTGACCTCACTGAGACTATTTTGTTACATCTCCGAGCCATCATATAAAGATTGGATATAACCAATCTAAATATTCACGTTGCTCTTTAAAGATGGTGTTTCAAACTGCGAAAAAAAATTTTAAAAACAATCCGAAAAATTTAGAATTTCATAAGGAAGAAATAGTTTTAATAGGTCGATTTCAAACGAGTTCGATGCGAATTAAATTTGGCTCCAAAATCTTTTAAATCAGGCTATGATGAAATGCACAATAATGGCAACTACTTAACATGTCAGTCACAAAATGGATGACATTTGTCATACGAGTATTGTAAAAGTAAAAACTTGCGAGTGCAATGTTAGGTAGTAACTATATATCATAAATGCCGATGCAGGTTTCAGGGAAAGTCTACCTCCTAAGGCCTCCTTCCCAAGAACCAGATTTATCTCCCTCCCTAAAGGTACCAACCTACCCAGCTGGTGCGCCGCACCTAACAATCCCGCGTCCCGACCGAAGGGCTAAAGTTTTAGTAAGAAACGGCGGTAATGGGGGTAAAATTGGCAAACCAGAAAAAGGTCTTCGGGGAAGGGATCTTGTCGTCCATCCCATGTGAAGGACCTCCACCGAGGGCCTTTGCCCCCTTCCTCCCCGAGATAACTTCGCCCTCACTAAAACCGGCTACCATCCTGAGATCCAGAAGCGTCAGCATGTATACGGCTCATCATAAGCCCGATTTTTTAAACGACATATCCAGCGCTAAATTTAAACTAGTCAAAATCGTTCGGGATCGGTGGATTTAAAAACCTGCAGTGCCCTCAGCAGGTCCATTTAAATCAATCCATATTCATGAACAGTGTTCTGGTAGGCTCAGTTTGCCTTTTCCGATGGCGAGTTTAGATGGGCTGCCATGCTTTAAATACTAAAAATTTACGATCCATCAATATGAGAGGGGCCAAATATAAACCGCCAAATGTCGAATAGTATTCAGTCGAGCCGATTAAGACTTGGCTTTTCTTTCCTTTGGTGATATACTGTGCTATACATCGCGTGTTTTAGTCATGTTTGTTGTTTTAGACAAGTGTTTTTAACAGCCGATCCCAGTTGTCCCCGATATACTAAGCTAGGCTCGGCTGGTCACACATGGTTGGCTCGCCTCCACAGTGTGCGGACCTTGGATCCAAAACTTTCACCTTCTTTATATATTGAATTGTGAATTATCAGTAAACTATTTGAAGCTAATGCTAACAAATGATTGGCAATGTGACCAAAGCTTCATCATTATATGTTTCACCCAAATAGTAGCCATAAATCTAAAGTTCACCTCATGACCTTGTAAAAGGAATAACACAAGGTGCCAATGCTACTATGTAACATGTAATATGCATATGTTTATTAATGTAAAATTTTGGAACAACGTTGAAAATTTAAGTTTACGAATATGTTTTAATTCTAATACCACTGTCACACAAGTTTTTTTGTCACTCTAACCGTTATAATAGTCACAAAAACATATGCCGACTGCCAAAGTATTCGGGAATGAACTGAAGGAGAGAAATAACACGCTAGTCTCCAGAATTTAACAAAGCGACTCGATTTTCAAAAATATATTTTGATACTAATACAAACTATAATGATGCAAGATAAATATCATCATGCAGTATGCAACATAATTATCTGTTAGTTAGGCATACACAAAATGGCTCTGAAATAGTGTTGAGCAACGGCCTGGTTTGAAGGCAAACGGCCGGCCGGCAGCTCAGCGGCTGGTCGTCGTCACAACGGCCGGCCGGTGCTCAAAAGCGGCTGGCAGCTTAACGACCAGCCGGTGTTTCAACGGTCGGCCGTCGTCACAACTGCCGGTCCGCCGGGGCTGACCGATCGGCTAACGGCGTAACGGCCGGCCATAGGTATAACGGCCGACCGGCCGGGACTCAACGGCCGGCTGACGGCTTAGCGGCCCTGTCGAATGCTCAGCTGCTATGCGGCAGGGCGAAAGTGTTCGGCCGACCGACTGTCACGGTCCAATACTACACTGCATGGGCGAAATGTAATATCGAAAATGTCATGTTTAAATATTTTAAACCCTTGTAACTCCAAGAGAATTAAGGACCACTGCCATTTTATGTATTGATATATTCCTACATAAAACAAGGCCTTAGCGCCGCTAATATAAGGCACTCTGCATGTGTTTTTGTGGCTATTAAAACAATTAGAGTTACGAAAAAGCTTGTGTGATAGTGGTATGAGATTTAAAACATAGTTCTAAACATTTAGTGACCATTAACTTAAATTTTGAACCTTGTTCCAAAATTTTACATGAATAAACATATCCATTTTACATGTTACATAGTAGCAATGGTCCCGGTACCGTAATATATAATTTGAATAATCTGTAATCAAATAAGTGTTGCAAAACTGCATTTTGGCTGCTCAATGCATCGTTGGATATACTAATGAATCTAATTATGTTAATTATTCAGCTTCAGCACTTATCAATTCCATTAGAGATCGTAATTACTTTTTGGAAGACATTTTTGAAACGTCGGGCAATGCTTTGTCTGCATCAGTGATGCTTTACATTGTCTATCTAACCAATTGTATCCCTTTTGGAACAAATGATAATAGGCTTATAAGCTGGCAGTTTGACAGAAACGTCGGGCGATGCTTTGTCATCGAACACCTTAGTCTGCATCAGTGGACTTTTAAATTTTCTATCGTACCAATTGTACCTTTAATGAAACAAATAGGTTTATAAGCTTTAGTTTGATTTTTACTGTAATCTCTATGGCTGTACCGTGGCCATATTATAAGTCCGGCTGTCAATTTAAAATATTACGGTGATATAGCTTTTTGCTTCAGCGACATATGTACTATAGATAATTAGGTGAATATCCACTAACAATGCTTAGAGTCGTTAAATACAATATAATCAGAGTCAAACATAAATTTAAGTTTGTTCAGCAACGAAAAAAATTGAACAAGTGCCCGATTTTAAACTAATTTAACATTTAGCACATTCTATTATTATTAATTTAAGTGGCGCCATACAATGTCATTAAAATATAATTACAACATCAGGTAGCAACGAATAAGGGATTGATGTAAACGCTTCCGAGTTAAATGTGTCATTTGTAATTATTCAAATGACATTCAGTTTAACTGTTGCTAAGCGAAATCTAATTTTTCGAGTTTACAATAGTGCTAAAGTATTCCAAAGTAGTGGGGTTTCGATCAGTAATTTGCCTTTTTTTTCGGCATAAAAATGTATCTCTATTGATTTATTTATCGATTTACTAACAGTTTGTCACTGGTGTGTTCGAAGCGTAGGATATATTACATTTGACATGAATCCGATATAAAATGATGCATATATAAAATGAAAACTGTGAATTTTTAGAACATGTGAACCAAATGTGGGGCGCAATTATTTGCAAGCTTCGTATGAAAACATGAACATAAATAATATAACACTGTTACACATTATTATGTATTAGTGTCCATATTATTTACTGTTTTTAATGTAAATATCTTTATGATAACTGGTATACCGGCTGTTGGTAAGCCATTGTCTAAGTTTCGAGCTAGCTATGATGGTGTTATATATCGGTCTCAACACCCGCTACCCTCAGTATCGCACTGCTAGTATGTGTTTGGTTAATGAACACTGGTTGATTGATTGATTGATTGATTATAACATAAATATCGAGCTTTTTTGTAGTTATCGAAATAAGATTGAGCACATAAAAATGTAAAAATGAAAATACGCATCATCATGAGTGCCCATTTTAAAGACTGAAAGTATTGTTCCTTAGACATTTACCAGTAATCTTATGAAATTTAGTTTATTTAAATCTGTAAATAGTAGGGATGAAGCGATTGATCGCTAATAAATGGTATTGGCCGATGTTACCGACGATGGGTATGCACAGTAGTGCCAAATTGGTAATTGGACGCAATCTTATGAAATTTAGTTCATTTAAATCTGTAAATAGTAGGGATGAAGCGATTAATCGCTAATAAATGGTATTGGCCGATGTTACCGACGATGGGTATACACAGTAGTGCCAAATTGTTAATTGGCCGAAATCTTATGAAATTTAGTTTATTTAAATCTGTAAATAGTAGGGATGAAGCGATTAATCGCTAATAAATGGTATTGACCGATGTTACCGACGATGGGTATACACAGTAGTGCCACATTGGTAATTGGCCGAAATCTTATGAAATTTGGTTTATTTAAATCTGTAAATAGTAGGGATGAAGCGATTAATCGCTAATAAATGGTATTGGCCGATGTTACCGACGATGGGTATACACAGTAGTGCCAAATTGGTAATTGGCCGAAATCTTATGAAATTTAGTTTATTTAAATCTGTAAATAGTAGGGATGAAGCGATTAATCGCTAATAAATGGTATTGGCCGATGTTACCGACGATGGGTATACACAGTAGTGCCAAATTGGTAATTGGCCGAAATCTTATGAAATTTAGTTTATTTAAATCTGTAAATAGTAGGGATGAAGCGATTAATCGCTAATAAATGGTATTGGCCGATGTTACCGACGATTGAGTATACACACGGTAGTGCGACATTGGTAATTGGCCGAAATCTTATGAAATTTGGTTTATTAAATCTGTAAATGGTAGGGTAGAAGCAATTAATCGCCAATCAATGGTATTGACCGATGTTACCGACGATGGGTATACACAGTAGTGCCAAATTGGTAATTGGCCGAAATCTTATGAAATTTAGTTTATTTAAATCTGTAAATAGTAGGCATGAAACGATTAATCGCTAATAAATGGTATTGGCCGATGTTACCAACGATGGGTATACACAGTAGTCAAATTGTTAATTGGCCGAAATCTTATGAAAATTTGCGTTTATTAAATCTGTAAATAGTAGGGATGAAGCGATTAATCGCTAATAAATGGTATTGACCGATGTTACCGACGATGGATATACACAGTAGTGCCACATTGGTAATTGGCCGAAATCTTATGAAATTTAGTTTATTTAAATCTGTAAATAGTAGGGATGAAGCGATTAATCGCTAATAAATGGTATTGACCGATGTTACCGACGATGGGTATACACAGTAGTGCCAAATTGTTAATTGGCCAAAATCTTATGAAATTTAGTTTATTTAAATCTGTAAATAGTAGGGATGAAGCGATTAATCGCTAATAAATGGTATTGGCCGATGTTACCGACGATGGGTATACACAGTAGTGCCAAATTGGTAATTGGCCGAAATCTTATGAAATTTAGTTAATTAATATTGTAAATATAGGGATGAAGCGATTAATCGCTAATAAATGGTATTGGCCGATGTTACCGACGATGGGTATACACAGTAGTGCCAAATTGGTAATTGGCCGAAATCTTATGAAATTTAGTTTATTTAAATCTGTAAATAGTAGGGATGAAGCGATTAATCGCTAATAAATGGTATTGGCCGATGTTACCGACGATGGGTATACACAGTAGTGCCAAATTGGTAATTGGCCGAAATCTTATGAAATTTAGTTTATTTAAATCTGTAAATAGTAGGGATGAAGCGATTAATCGCTAATAAATGGTATTGGCCGATGTTACCGACGATGGGTATACACAGTAGTGCCAAATTGTTAATTGGCCGAAATCTTATGAAATTTAGTTTATTTAAATCTGTAAATAGTAGGGATGAAGCGATTAATCGCTAATAAATGGTATTGGCCGATGTTACCGACGATGGGTATACACAGTAGTGCCAAATTGGTAATTGGCCGAAATCTTATGAAATTTAGTTTATTTAAATCTGTAAATAGTAGGGATGAAGCGATTAATCGCTAATAAATGGTATTGGCCGATGTTACCGACGATGGGTATACACAGTAGTGCCAAATTGTTAATTGGCCGAAATCTTATGAAATTTAGTTTATTTAAATCTGTAAATAGTAGGGATGAAGCGATTAATCGCTAATAAATGGTATTGGCCGATGTTACCGACGATGGGTATACACAAGTAGCGTCAACTTGTTAATTGGCCGAAATCTTTATGAAATTTTGGTTATTTTTTAAATCTGTAAATCGTCGGGATGAAGCGATTTAATCGCTAATAAATGGTATTGACCGATGTTACCGACGATGGGTATACACAGTAGTGCCAAATTGGTAATTGGCCGAAATCTTATGAAATTTAGTTTATTTAAATCTGTAAATAGTAGGGATGAAGCGATTAATCGCTAATAAATGGTATTGACCGATGTTACCGACGATGGGTATACACAGTAGTGCCAAATTGGTAATTGGCCGAAATCTTATGAAATATAGTTTATAAAAATAATTAAATAGTAGGGATGAAGCGATTAATCGCTAATAAATGGTATTGACCGATGTTACCGACGATGGATATACACAGTAGTGCCACATTGGTAATTGGCCGAAATCTTTATGAAATTTAGTTTATTTAATCAAGCAAT
>JASANE010006567.1:0-74530 GCA_030248225.1 Trileptium ribeirensis | reverse complement strand
TGAGATAAGCGTGAATTTCTGGGCGGTTTGTCAAACAGGGCTTTTAGCTGTTTATGGTAGGTTTCGACATGGAATTTGTGGCCTACCAAATAATGCTTGAAGTGTAGCGCTGCCCATCTGATCGCGAGAGCTTCAGCTTCGATTGCGGGGTATCTACGTTGATAATCTAGCAGAGCCTTACTTGCATATGCAATGGGTTTGAGGCCTTGTTTAGTTTTCTGCGAGAGCACTGCGCCCATTGCGTATCCTGAAGCGTCCGTCTGTAAAACGAACGGCTGGGTAAAATCGGGGTGCACTAGCACGGGTTCATCTAATAGCGCCTGTTTTAGCTTCCTAAAGGCGTCCTCGGACTTGGGAGTCCACTTAAATACTGCATCCTTGCGTTTTACTTCGTTCAATGGTTCGCATATATCTGAGTAGCTCGGTATAAATTTGTGATAGTTACCTACCAGTCCCAGGAAACTTTGAAGCTGCTTCAATGTCTCCGGACGTTTAAATTCATCAATCGCTATTGCCTTTTCTGGGTCTGGTTTTACGCCTTCTGTACTAATTATGTGTCCTAAATATTTTAGACTACCTCGTTTTTAGACCATCATTTTGATGGTTTTAATTTTAAGTTTGCTCTGCGAAAACGGTCGAAAACCCGAATTAGGTCAGCTAAGTGGTCTTCCAACGTTGGCGAAAATACTAATATGTCGTCGATATAGATTAAACATTTTTCCCACTCTAACACCTTTACAATCATAGACATGCAACGTTGAAAAGCTCCTGGGGACGGGTTTAATCCAAACGGTAGGACGTTGTATTCGTATTGTCCATGAACCGTTGCGAAAGATGTTTTGTCCTTAGTTTCTGGGTCTAATTCTAGTTGCCAGAAACCCTTGTTTGGATCTAAACTAGACATTAGATTGGTATTTCGGAGGCATCCTAAAGATATCATCCATTCTAGGTAATGGATATGCGTCCTGCTCTGCTACCGTGTTTATCTTCCGAAAGTCTACGCATAGTCGGAGTGAGCCGTCACTCTTGGTTACATACACTATCGGTGACCCCAAGGTGAGCTTGATGGTGATATTAGTCCCGCATCTAGCATACTATTTAGTTCCTCCCTTAGCAGTTCGCGTAAGGAATGTGTTAATCGATACGGTGCTTGCTTGATTGGCTTGGCATCTCCAGTCTCTATGCGGTGCCTATGTTCTGTGTAGCGTCCTAAATCAAAATCGTGCATGCTGAAGACATCTGTGTTCTCAGCAATTGCGGTTTTCAATTGTTTTGGCTCAAACGGCGACAATAGGGTCTTATCAAAATCCATTTTGCTCAAGACCGTTTGAGCTCTTTCATGGTCGATTGACCTTTTTCCTGTCTCTATGTGTTGGATGATCCTTTCAGGGTGCGCAGTAATATTATCTAATTGCTTGGCAGGTTTGTGCTCCTCATACCCAATCAAATTTTTGTTTGTGTCTTTCAAGAACTGCACGTTGGGGTTCATCATTACCTCAATGTGGCCTATTGTTTGTCCAGCATAAATAGTGACCGGTGTATTTCCGAAGTTAATTACTGCGATTGGTATGGTTCTTTGACTCCTTAACACCAATGCATGTGCCATGGCGATGTCAACCATTTCTGGTGCGGGCACAAATAGTGCCGGTCCTACGCCTGTCTCGGCTATTTCAGGAATAGCATTGATAAACGTTTCAGTGTTTGGTTCTATTGTAGTGAGCTTTCGACACATTACTGCTATTAGTGGTGGGTCGTAGCGCTCTAGACCTGCAAAAGGTATCTTAGCCTCTTCCTCATCCACTGCTATTTCTAAGCAACGTTCCTTAAAATTTATAATGCACTTTGGCAATTGGGACATGAAATTTGTTCCTATGATGCAGTGATAAGGTGCTGTCTTTGTGACAAAGAATTCTGTTTGTACCTTTATGGACCCGATCGACAAAGGTACGCTTATACTGCCATCTAAAGCTAATTCCTGTTTGGTGGCAGATACTATCCTAGTGGAATCGTCAGGTTGTGGCTGGAGACCTAGTTTATTTACCAAGTATTGTGATACGATGGACACATCTGCCCCTGTATCTATTAGTGTAAGTACTGGCGTGCGGTACACAAATGCGTTGATTTGCAAGGGTGCGTCCATGTGATGTATCGCGTTGACCTATCGGTGGTAGGTTACTGTCCGGTGTCCTCTACGTTGGGATCGTTCAGACAACGCAAATAGTTCGGTGGGCTCCACTAGGACGACGCTCTCGCCTTCGTTGGTAGGGTTTATTCGTGCTGAGCGGCGAGGACTCATTGTACGTAATTCGAGGTGTTCTGCGGAAGCAGCTGGGGCTGAAACTGTTGGTCGGGGCGTGTTTGTGGTGCCATACTCATTGTCCGTCTTAATATGCAATTCGGGTCGCCTTAGTTCCTCCCGAGCACATGGTCGTTGTTGCCACCAACGCTGTAGGCGTCTCTTTATACATTTAGGACAGAACCCAGCTTTCTTCCTAAAATATATTACTGCTCCTACTCCGGCAATTACGAGCACAATGAGCATCCATAAGTAAGGAACTACGCCAGTGGTAGTGATGTACGGGAAGTCAATTACTTTCTTCAACTGCTCGTCTGCTATTTGTTGGACTTGTAAGTTCGTCGCTTTGGCGTGTTCCAACGAGCTCCAAGCAATTGGTTTGAGCGGTATGTCCGGGAAGTCATGGACAGTGATGTTAGGTCCAATATGGATTGTGACTTCCTGCGCGTCTAGCGTGCTAGCCAGCATAAGTGGCCCGTCCACGAGCTGGGTATAATTGTTGTGGGACAACCACAAAACTCTGTTGTCAGCAATGTTAATTGTCTCTCCTCGGGTAACGTGGCTAAGATGTTTCTTCTTGGAGACGACAGCCTTACGTTCAGCAGTTCGAATTAACACCCCTTGTGCCGTGGTGTAGACATCGGTATGGTTTGCCATTGGCCCGACCAATGCACTGTTCTTGCAGAGTTGACGAACTTCCTCTCTTCCTCTGGAGCATCCTCGCCCATGATAATCCAGTCCAAACAGCGCGATGTATGGTCCGTTGCTAAGGCGTGTATTTCGCAGAATGTAATACCTGGTCGCGTGTTGCATGCGTGTCATTTTAGTACCTCGTAGCGTGCCCGTTTGATTCGGGTAGCGTAATCAGGCAACGGTAATTTCATGTGGGCGCTGCGTTCTGGGACGTTCCAACCTACGTTGTATATGCGAAAGTAGGGTCGGACGTCGTCCGACGTGACTAATGGGACCCGCAGTATGAAAAAAAATTTAAATGAGCCTAGATCGATGTGCACTGGATAGATTTGTCCAAATTGGTATGCCAGTGCAGGTTCGCGTATTAAAATGGTCTGCGCTATCTGCGAATTCTTTTGGAATAAATTCTTGAGCGTGGAGGCGTCCACTACTTTCGGTGATAGTTGGCCGCTCATCATGGCTTCCATGACGACGTCAACTGATGATCGAAGGCTGGTGCGAAACATGTGGTTTACTAGCTCGCGATGAACCTCGGTAACATAGCGTTGCTCCTTGCACCTTACCTGGTCGATCATAGTGACCACCTCCTGCATCTCATGATGTAGAAATGAGTACAACTCCTCATTAGCGTGCGTTAGTTTCATTATAGCTCGCGAGTTTCCATAAGCGATATTATATGTATTTCTCATTTCCTTAGATAGTGCGAGTACTTGCTTACTTAAGTCTTTAAAGTGTACAGCGTTGGTGAACGCTACACATACACCTAGGAATCCTGTTACTACGCCTGCAGCTCCAGCTAATGCAGCGAGAAATCGCTTCTTTCTGGCTTTAGGTTCCTCACAGAGATGAGAATTCGCTTCGCAATACTCGCGCATGAGTGCCATGTAATAGCTAGTGTCTAACACGCCTTGGTACGTACTTCTTAGTTCTCTTTCTAATTCTTGAACTTTCTGTTGTAAATCCGGCATGGTAGTACAATTTGGCTTTGGACAGCAGTTCCCCAAACATGGTTTACCCCGAGGAGTGTATACACACCACGCATACCAGTGGCTTGCCTGCTAGGTTGTAGTCTATCTAAGGATACCGTAAAATTATTGGTAAAAAGGTAGATTGCGAAACGGTTATTACTAAGCCTTGCGGTTCGATTAACGTACCCACTTGTTGATTTACCATAGCTCCTAAGCGTGCGACCTGGTCCGAAAATGGCGTAGCAATGGCGTGGGTTTGCCCTAGGTGATGGAGGATCAGTAAAATCATTAGTGCTCCCATTAATTTGGTTCCTTTGTTTAGCAAACCTACCGCAGCTTTTATGCTCCGTCCTGATCCGTTTGGAGAGGACCGTACCGACCTGGTCGGTGATGCTCGGTCACTCCCGTCGTTAGCATTGTCATGTCCATTGCTGGCAACTTCAGTGTCCACGGAGAAACTAAACTCAGAAATGAGCTCGTCAGAGTCGAGTGAGTCAATTGCTGGCATGTCAAATTCATCACCGCTGGTGTCACTGGGTACTGCACTCAACTCACTTTCTAGTTTTTCTTCGTCGATGAAGGTTATGTCCGCGTCATGGTCCGTGTTTGGGACTTGGTCCATGTCGTCCATTGGGTCACTTTGCCAGATGTTTTGAGCGGGCTTACGCAACCATAATAGTCGTAAGTATAGTAGTTCCTTGCGCTTTGGTTTACTATCTATATCGATGAAAAGAGCGTTAGCCATTATAGCGTACACGATGTGATGTAGTGACTGCGCCGGAACCTTGGGTCCGGTTTCGTCAAATTCCATAACTAGATGGTCCAATAAGTACGGTGCGTCTATAATGGTTTCTAAAAACTCTAAGTTAGCTTCCCTATACGCTATAAGTTCGTAGGCTGTGTGTAATCCCGGTGTGCTACTTGGTCGAATGGATACTGTCCCATCTCTTCTAATGGTTCCATAGTCGCGGACAGATTCCCGGTGTAATCCCATTCGCCGTGATAAGTGATAAAAGCACACTCTTCCCCAGGCATGAAATTTGGATTATGTCGTTCCCCGCATACTATGCATGTTTGGAGGATAGGAATTTGAGACCGATACACCTCCGTAATTGCTTGTGTAATGCTCATTGCGTTGATAACTCGAGCAATGATCTCCAAGAGTCCCTCTAGGTGTTTCAACATGCAACTGCTAACATGTATCCCCGGCATATTGTGTAGGAACGGAGATGCGAACCCTAACAGCCCTGACAAAACGGCAGCGTCCCGCCGTCGGTCAACTCGGGCCGTCCCAGCCACTCGACGTCTAAGAAACTGGTGGGCATGGCATATCCGCTCCGACACGGCTATGACCCTCCGATAAAACAACGTTTTTATTGGTACTCGTTCTTCTCCGAAACGTAATTTAGGCCGTGCGAGAATGTAATAGGGAAATTTTCCGTGACATTCCGGTTTAGCTGCTGGCACAAATTCTGAATCCGGTCCCAGCAGCACTAATCGCTCCTCTTCAGGCAATTCTTGCAAAATCAGTGGTTCTACTATTTCACTGGTGCTAACTAATGCGTGCAATTTCCTGAGTATGTTGTCTAATATCTGTTGTTTGTACATCCGAGTATTCCTGTGATCTAATTTATACTTAAGTTCTATCATGTCCGTGTCTACGTGGTTGATCGCAGGGTCCATGCTGGTTTGCCTGAAAGCGTCTACATCCCTTAGTGGTTCGGGTGATTTTAATGCTCGCTCAATTATGTCGGTCAAGCCAACCGGCGATCCGGTCGAGTCAATCCCTAATGCGTGGGTTTCTTCTATACTTAGTTGGCATGCTACAATTTCTGTTTCGCCCTCTAGTCGTTGGTTCTCCGTTCTATTTGCTCTCTGGGCTACGTTATCTACCCTGGGTTCTATCATCACAATCTTCGAGCTTTTGCTAGTTACAACTGGTTCTTTCTTATCCACATTGTTCTCCTCTGGGTTACTAAGTTCCACGTCTCTATCACTAGGTTCCATAATTTCACAAATGTTAGCTCGAATATCATGATTCTCCATGCTTGTAATGTGTTCGGCACTCGGCTCGGTGTTGTCTCCGTGTAGCCCTAAACCATTTTCTCTCACATGCTGCACAGTTTCTACCCCCGGTTCTACACACATTCCCGTGGTGTCGGTTCTAGCCGACTCAGACTCAAGCACACACATATTCACCTGCCGGTTTGAGCTACTATGCAACGACAAACGATAACCGCAGCTCCCGACCCGATCGGGCCCTACGGCTCCTACACTTAGGGACCGAACCCTATTCGAATTTGGTCCTACACATGAATTATAATTTTGAACGGAGCTCGGGCCATCGCGGCGGCTCATTGCCCGACGCCTCCCTTCTCCTGGCCAGTGTCCTCTACGGTCTTCCCCGGACTATAAAGATACTAGGGTACACACACGCTTTCGAATTTTTAACGGAGCTAGGACAATCGGACTGACCCGTGTTCCGAAGGTCTCTATCGCACCTGACCAGTGTCCTTTACGGTGTTCCCCGGTCGGTTGAAAAGCTACAGGGGCCTCACACGGCCGCCCTAAATTGGTGGAAGTCAGCTTAGTTAAGTTGGATGCATCCGCTAAGTTCCTTGGTTCATTTAGTCCTTTAGGTTCTCGGTTTCTCGGTAATCCATTCCATCCGCTAGGTTCCATTAGGTTCCCGGTATCCACTAGGTTCTTAGGTTCACAATTAGGTTCCGCTAGGTTCACTATTCCATCCGCAGGTTCTTCTGGTTCCGCTAGACACACACAATTTTGAATAAGGCTAGGACTTCCGTCTCCATCGCCCTCGGTAAAGCTAGGACGATTGCCTCCATCGCCCCTGATAAGGCTAGGGCGCTCGTCTCCATCGCCCTCGGTAAAGCTAGGACATCCGTCTCCGTCGCCCTCGACCATTAAATGGGCTTCAAGAATCTTCGCGGGTTCACCAGGTTGTGCCGTGCCGGCGTTAGAGCCATTACCAAACACGCGACCCCTATTAATCGGCCCCCGAAGTCCGAACGGCGTCTCTCTAGGTTCCATTCCATTAGGTTCTCCATCCATTAGGTTCTTAGGTTCCATCCGATGTGCAGCCGCCTGAGATGGGTTACACGTGCCAGCGTTTGGGTCATTGCTTGACACGGATGCCCTATTAATCGGCCCCCGAAGTCCGAACGGCCACCTCCCATATTTCTCACTCGGCACATCAGGATCATTAGGTTCCATTAGGTTCTCGGTTCCTCCTCCCCTCTCACTCCTCTCGGTATCTCGGTACTCTTCATCTCCTCGCGCTGACTTCCTATCGGGATATACAAATAAGTTGGTTGGCCAACCAGTATTCACAAGGTCTCGGGTCACACCCTGCGCGCCAGGGGTTGGAAACAACAAAGCCGAGCGCCGTGTGGATTCAGTATTGCTTTGTACTTCACTGTAATTGTATTCTCCGTATGCAAGTGTTCCTTCTTCATATGTTTGCTTTGGTTCTATGCCACTCCGCGACCTGATCGCTTGTGACCATTCTCGTGGTATGTCCTTGCTGGTTTGCAATGAATTTACCTGATACACACCTGATTCTGCTTCGATTTCATCTGGATGTTCTTGCTTGATTTCGAAATTTGGGCTGTTCGTTTCTAGCATTGGTTCATCTTCAGTGACCATTAAATTAACTTGTGCTGAACGGGTGCCTAAGCCAGCTCCTGCGCGTTCTTCCAACGTGGACATTTCATGTCGCATGACATCTAAGCGGTGTGCTAGCTCAGGATCTACTGCCTTGGTCACTGACATTACGCCGGCGTTACGGCGCTCAACTCGTTCGTTATTATGCATTGGTGCCTGCGCGGGTCTATTTCGAGGCACTGCTCCTAACTGATGTGCGTTATTCCAACCGTTACTAGGTGTACGCGGACGAAACGGTGCGGCTTCGGCCGACAGTGGTTGGGATGGTGCAGCATAGCGTCGATCGTATGTTGGGTTATACCCGTTGTTTCGTTGGTTATACCCATTTGCGCTGCGTCCGCGGGATCGATTATAATATTCGGTCTGACCACCATTGCTATACGTGTTGTAGTTGGCGGGTTCTGGGCGATAGTATCCTTGCTGCCCATAACCAGTGTATCCCCGCTGATTAGCTGTATTGTTCCAATCATCACGTCGCGAGTAGCGTGCTCCACCTCTAGGTTCAACTACTCGGTAGCGAGGACGGTTGTTGTATTGTGGTGGTGGCCTAGCATATTCGATAGCGGGTGGCGGTGGTGCACCGTACGCGTAGTTAGGCGCTGCTCGCGTGGCTAAGCGTGTATACTCATTTTGTAATGGATCATAGATGTCCATTCGGAAATATGGGCATTCTCTAGCGAAATGCCCTAGATAGCCACATCGAAAACATTGGTTTCCTACTGGCGTTGCTGGTGGTATTGCATTTGCGCCTACTTGCGGTGCTCCGTTATTCTGCATCATTGCGTTTAACTGGTGTTGTTCAGTACGCTTGTCTAGTAGATCAATGAGCCGAGCGATAGTGGCATCACTGCCAGCTGTGGTGCGCTTGTTCTCATCGAGTGCCTCACGTATTTGATCTACTAGTTGGCTACTTTCACCTCCCTGTGTCATGTAATTAACTGTTTTAGACCGGCTGCTTTTGCGAACCGGCACTCCGATAATATCCTTTTGGGACGCTATAATGGCGTCCTCCTTGTACTTGAGCTTATCCATCATGTGTTTGAAAGATGGATAAGTTTTCCCTATTACGCAGGATTTCAACTCCTTCCTCAGTCCTTGTCGCAGAAACTTTTGTAGTAACGCGTCACGTTGTTCGCCTTCTACCTCCGGGAATGCTTTGTCCACTAGGTTTTGAAGGTCCAGTCCGTACATGGCGACTGATTCTCGTTCGCCCTGTATGCGCATGCGTAGCGTAATTAGTGCGTCTTCGTCGCGCTGTGAGGAGGAGTACATGAAACCCATGTTGTAACAAAGGGCTTCGTACGTTTGTTTCTGGCAGTCCGGGAAACTTTCGTAAATCTTAAGCGCTTCGTCCTTCAATACAGTCGGGAAACAGATAAGTTTCTGTTCAAGTGTCCATCCGTTTGCGTCCGTCAGGTTGTCATAGGTGGCTAGCCACGCCTCGAAGTCCTGTCCTTCGGCTCCTGAGAACCGTGGGATGTCGCCCACCTGTATGATTGGTGCCGTGGTGGTCGTCCGTTCCATAAGCTGCTGTAGGATTGCTACTAGTGGGTCGCCTGATACAGTGGGGCTGGGTCCATTTGTACTACCAGCCGTGGTGGCTGTGCCACCTCCTACATTTGTTGTTGACGTGCCGCTAATCGGCGTTCTATTAGCGCTCGCTGGTAACGACATTTTTGAATTCCGAATTAATGATAATCCCTATTTGTTTTGAGCTGTAGGGCGTCCGTAGCTCAAACCTGACTTGAGCACGGATGTTAAATGTATGAATCGATATATGTGTTTACTTTATAGCGGAACTTCTACTGTCAAGTAAACTTTACTGTACCTGTGTGCCTATTCCTTAAGTATGTGACTGGTGGTGTGAAAATTTCGCTTCGCTTGATCAGCTAGCTACTCTCCAAATGTGACCTCAAATTTACTGAGGTTAGATTACGTTGCTTCACTGAAGGAGATTGCTTGCTCAATCCACTAGACTCAAACCCGTGTCCTATAGATTATAGCTATCTTGTTATCAGCAATCAGAATCGACTAGTTCACAGGTCCGAATCAACTATGGTTTCTCGATAAATTTCGCAGAAAAATTTTAAAACGACAAAAGGCCAAAACCGTGGTTTTGAAATCACTTAACAGGTCAAAACGTTATGAGCCACCCGTACAAAATCGGCAAAATTATGGCCTCCCCGGTTTCAGATGGCTCGGAGGTACGTACTTACAATTCATACATGTACATTAACAAAACTATCCTTGATCATTCAGGTTTAAACAATGCACCATCAATCTACAACACAGATGTTTCCTTCAACATAACAGATAAAACTTTATATAATAATAATAATAACCAAGTTCGATATCATATACTGACCATAATTGTTATTCAGGCTACCAATGGTTTGAATGTTCCAGCTGCAGGTCGTTCGAAATCGGTCGATCCACGGTACGCAATTCACGTTGGCCAATGGATGAGAGTGTGACGACGCGTTGACGATAGTGATCACCGGCGTGATACCCAAGTAGTTTGACGATAATCGTGCTATTACTTGGTGATAGTCGAATGCGATGTCGCTGTAACGAAAATACTTCCGTCGCAATACCACTCGTACGTCGCCTCAATAATAGCAGGCCGAATATTGTCAATCGGAAGTCGAAATAGTCTGTAACCGGACGAGCTGGAAGAAAGGTCGGCGGTTTATTCCCGTATTGACAGTTCAAGCCGGTAGCGTCTACTTCGAAGCCAGACGGCTGCGTCGATCAATCAAGAGTTCCGTTAACCGCCGTCCCTGAATGAGAAGTTGTCAGGCCAAAAGTCAATGAGCGCGACGAGTAGAACTGTCACTAAATGGCAATAATAACTAAAATAGATGATGTAACTGACGGTACAGCAATGAAGTTCCTGAAACGATAGCGAGCAGTATCAAAGTCCGTTACACGTTAGTCAACATAAACCGAACACCGGGTTCGACCGTTACATGCGGAAATCCTTCCAATTGTCGAGAAGTTTCGCTTTAAACATGCTAGCCGTATTTATTTTACTCTGATCCTGCTACTGGAGCATCACGCCTGGGTCCCGTCAGGTTCTTAAATATTGAAAAATCCGAACGTGGTTCGGTTATGCGGGGCGAGCAAAATCCTACCTGCTGAGCAGGGCGCATCGAGACCGCGTGGAGCTCCAGCATCACTAGCAATACCATATTAATATTACCATTACAATTAAGACAACCAAAACAATCTGTTTTCAAGAACGAGCGCGTTAAAATTCAAGCTCCCTTTCTGAACCACCCTCAACGATACAATACCTTACAACCCTACCACTACCAGCTCCAATGATTTGGCCGTTCGTAAATGAAAATTTTTCCAACAAGGAGCCTAGAGCATCGCCAAGGTTACGCTAGGACAGAGAACCCGCTTAGGGGATAAGTGGAATATGAGGGAAAGGCGAGTCAGCTTATTACCTGTGAGAGGCTTAAGGGGTTGACTCTCCCTCGGGGGACCTCATCCATTAGACACGTGGGCTATAGGGGCGGCGAACACCTGGTTAACCCGCCGAGCTGCTAAGCTAAGCGGTTCCCTTAGGTCATCGGAGATCCGGGGAGCGGAAGGGGGTTGCGGGACACTGAGAAAACGGTGGTGCAGCTGGGATCCTTAGGGCCAGAACTGGTCCTAGTACATAAATTTAGTGGGGGCCACGCCGTGAGAGAACGGGGTGTCAACAAATTTTTGGACAAGCGACTTTCAATTTAATAGGAGTCGGACCTCTCGCATGCTCTAGGCTCCTTGTTGGAAAAAATTTTCATTTACTAACGGCCAAATCATTGGAGCTGGTAGTGGTGGGTTGTAAAGTATCTTATCGTTGAGGGTGGTTCAGAAAGGGAGCTTGAAATTTAACGCGTTCGTTCTTGAAAACAGATTGTTTTGGTTGTCTTCATTGTAATGGTAATATTAATATGGTATTGCTAGTGATGCTGGAGCTCGCGGTCTCGATGCGCCCTGCTAGAGGAGGATTTTGCTCGCCCCGCATAACCGAACCACGTTCGGATTTTTCAATATTTAAGAACCTGACGGGACAGGCGTGATGCTCAGTAGAGGATCAGAGAAAATAAATACGGCTAGCATGTTTAAAGCGAAATTCTCGACAATTGGAAGGATTTCCGCATGTAACGGTCGAACCCGGTGTCGGTTTATGTTGACTAACGTGTAACGGACTTTGATACTGCTCGCTATCGTTTCAGGAACTTCATTGCTGTACCGTCAGTTACATCATCTATGTTAGTTATTATTGCCATTTAGTGACAGTTCTACTCGTTCGCTCATTGACTTTTGGCCTGATAACTTCTCATTCAGGGACGCGTTAACGGAACTCTTGGTTGATCGACGCAGCCGTCTGGCTTCGAAGTGACGCTACCGGCTTGAACTGTCAATAGGGAATAACAGCGACCTTTCTTCCAGCTGTCCGGTTACAGACTATTTCGACTTCCGATTGACAATATTCGGCCTGCTATTATTGAAGCGACGTACGAGTGGTATTGCGACGGAAGTATTTTCGTTACAGGACATCGCATTCGACTATCACCAAGTAATAGCACGATTATCGTCAAACTACTTGGGTACGTCGGTGTCACTATCGTCAACGCGTCGTCACTCTCATCCATTGGCCAACGTGATTCGTACGTGGATGACCGATTTCGAACGACCTGAGCTGGAACATTCAAACCATTGGTAGCTGAATAACAATTATGGTCAGTATATGATATCGAACTTGGTTATTATTATTATTATATAAAGTTTATCTGTATGTTGAAGGAAACATCTGTTGAGATGATGGTGCATTGTTTAAACCTGAATGATCAAGGATAGTTTTGTTAATGTACATGTATGAATTGTAAGTACTACCTCCGAGCATTGAAACCGGGGAGGCCATAATTTTGCCGATTTTGTACGGGTGGCTCATAACGTTTTGACCTGTTAAGTGATTTCAAAACCACGGTTTTGGCCTTTTGTCGTTTTAAAATTTTTCTGCGAAATTTATCGAGAAACCATAGTTGATTCGGACCTGTGAACTAGTCGATTCTGATTGCTGATAACAAGGTAGCTATAATCTATAGGAAGGGTTTGTCTAGGGAGAGCAAGCAATCTCCTTCAGTGAAGCAACGTAATCTAACCTCAGTAAATTTGAGGTCACATTTGGAGAGTAGCTAGCTGATCAAGCGAAGCGAAATTTTCACACTACCAGCCACATACTTAAGGATTAGGCACACAGGTACAGTGAGATTTACTTGACAGTAGAAATTCCATAATAAAGTAAACACATATATCAATTCATACATTTAACATCCGTGCTCAAGTCAGGTTTGAGTTACGGACGCCCAACAGCTCAAAACAAATAGGGATTATCATCAATTCGGAGTTCAAAAATGTCGTTACCAGCGAGCGCTAATAGAACGCCGATTAGCGGCACGTCAACAACAAATGTAGGAAGTGGCACGACCACCGCGGCTGGTAGTACAAATGGACCCAGCCCCACTGTATCAGGCGACCCACTAGTAGCAATCCTACAGCAGCTTATGGAACGAACGACCACAACGGCGCCAATCATACAGGTGGGCGACATCCCACGGTTTTCAGGAGCTGACGGACAGGACTTCGAGGCGTGGCTAGCCACCTATGACAACCTGACGGACGCAAACGGATGGACACTTGAACAGAAACTTATCTGTTTCCCGACTGTATTGAAGGACGAGGCGCTTAAGATTTACGAAAGTTTCCCGGACTGCCAGAAACAAACGTACGAAGCCCTTTGTTACAACATGGGTTTCATGTACTCCTCCTCACAGCGCGACGAAGACGCACTAATTACGCTACGCATGCGCATACAGGGCGAACGTGAATCAGTCGCCATGTACGGACTGGACCTTCAAAACCTAGTGGACAAAGCATTCCCGGAGGTAGAAGGCGAACAACGTGACGCGTTACTACAAAAGTTTCTGCGACAAGGACTGAGGAAGGAGTTGAAATCCTGCGTAATAGGGAAAACTTATCCATCTTTCAAACACATGATGGATAAGCTCAAGTACAAGGAGGACGCCATTATAGCGTCCCAAAAGGATATTATCGGAGTGCCGGTTCGCAAAAGCAGCCGGTCTAAAACAGTTAATTACATGACACAGGGAGGTGAAAGTGGCCAACTAGTAGATCAAATACGTGAGGCACTCGATGAGAACAAGCGCACCACAGCTGGCAGTGATGCCACTATCGCTCGGCTCATTGATCTACTAGACAAGCGCACCGAGCAACATCAGCTAAATGCTATGATGCAGAATAACGGAGCACCGCAAGTAGGCGCAAATGCAATACCACCAGCAACGCCAGTAGGAAACCAGTGTTTTCGATGCGGCTATCTAGGGCATTTCGCTAGGGAATGCCCGTATTTCCGAATGGACATCTATGATCCATTACAAAATGAGTATACACGCTTAGCCACGCGAGCAGCGCCTAACTACGCGTACGGTGCACCACCGCCACCCGCTATCGAATATGCTAGGCCACCACCTCAATATAACAACCGTCCTCGCTACCGAGTAGTTGAACCTAGAGGTGGAGCACGCTACTCGCGACGTGATGATTGGAACAATACAGCTAATCAGCGGGGATACACTGGTTATGGGCAGCAAGGATACTATCGCCCAGAACCCGCCAACTACAACACGTATAGCAATGGTGGTCAGACCGAATATTATAATCGATCCCGCGGACGCAGCGCAAATGGGTATAACCAACGAAACAACGGGTATAACCCAACCTACGATCGACGCTATGCTGCACCATCCCAACCACTGTCGGCCGAAGCCGCACCGTTTCGTCCGCGTACACCTAGTAACGGTTGGAATAACGCACATCAGTTAGGAGCAGTGCCTCGAAATAGACCCGCGCAGGCACCAATGCATAATAACGAACGAGTTGAGCGCCGTAACGCCGGCGTAATGTCAGTGACCAAAGCAGTAGATCCTGAGCTAGCACACCGCTTAGATGTCATGCGACATGAAATGTCTACGCTTGAAGAACGCGCAGGAGCTGGCTTAGGCACCCGTTCAGCACAAGTTAATTTAATGGTCACTGAAGATGAACCAATGCTAGAAACGAACAGCCCAAATTTCGAAATCAAGCAAGAACATCCAGATGAAATTGAAGCAGAACTAGGTGCATATCAGGTAAATTCACTGCAAACCAATAGGAACACAGCATTAAATTGGTCACAAGCGATCAGGTCGCGGAGTGGCATAGAACCAAAGCAAACATATGAAGAAGGAACGCTTGCATACGGAGAATTTAATTACAGTAAAGTACACGGCAACATTGAACCCACACGGCGCTCGGCTTTGTTGTTTCCAACCCCTGGCGCGCAGGGTGTGACCCGAGACCTTGTGAATACTGGTTGGCCAACCAACTTATTTGTATATCCCGATAGGAAGTCAGCGCGAGGAGATGAAGAGTACCGAGATACCGAGAGAAGTGAGAGGGGAGGAGGAACCGAGAACCTAATGGAACCTAATGATCCTGATGTGCCGAGTGAGAAATATGGGAGGTGGCCGTTCGGACTTCGGGGGCCGATTAATAGGGCATCCGTGTCAAGCAATGACCCAAACGCTGGCACGTGTAACCCATCTCAGGCGGCTGCACATCGGATGGAACCTAAGAACCTAGTGGATGGAGAACCTAATGGAATGGAACCTAGAGAGACGCCGTTCGGACTTCGGGGGCCGATTAATAGGGGTCGCGTGTTTGGTAATGGCTCTAACGCCGGCACGGCACAACCTGCTGAACCCGCGAATTTCTATAGTCTTATTCAAAATTATATATGTGAAGCGGAACCAGAAGAACCTGCGGAGGAACTTATGAACCTAATGGAACCTAATGGACTAGCGGATATCGAGAACCTAATTGAACCTAGCGGAAGCAATGGATTACCGAGGAACCGAGAACCTAAAGGACTAAATGAACCAAGGAACTTAGCGGATGCATCCAACTTAACTAAGCTGACTTCCACCAATTTAGGGCGGCCGTGTGAGGCCCCTGTAGCTTTTCAACCGACCGGGGAACACCGTAAAGGACACTGGTCAGGTGCGATAGGGACCTTCGGAACACGGGTCAGTCCGATTGTCCTAGCTCCGTTAAAAATTCGAAAGCGTGTGTGTACCCTAGTATCTTTATAGTCCGGGGAAGACCGTAGAGGACACTGGCCAGGAGAAGGGAGGCGTCGGGCAGTGAGCCGCCGCGATGGCCCGAGCTCCGTTCAAAATTATAATTCATGTGTAGGACCAAATTCGAATAGGGTTCGGTCCCTAAGTGTAGGAGCCGTAGGGCCCGATCGGGTCGGGAGCTGCGGTTATCGTTTGTCGTAAGTGTAGTAGCTCAAACCGGCAGGTGAATATGTTTGTGCTTGAGTCTGAGTCGGCTAGAACCGACACCACGGGAATGTGTGTAGAACCGGGGGTAGAAACTGTGCAGCATGTGAGAGAAAATGGTTCCGGGCTACACGGAGACAACACCAAGCCGAGTGCCGAACACATTACAAGCATGGAGCTAAATTTGGAAATATGGAACAGGAAGAGACGTGGAACTAGTAACCAGAGAGAAACAATGTGGATAAGAAAGAACAGTTGTAACTAGCAAAACCTCGAAGATTGTGATGATAGAAGGGTATGAAATGATGAAATAAAAGACAAAACGATGAAATATTGTTCATGTAAAATAATCGCAACTTTTGGGCAAGGGTATGAAATGATGAAATAAAAGACAAAACGATGAAATATTTTTCATGTAAAATAATCGCAACTTTTGGGCAAGGGTATGAAATGATGAAATAAAAGACAAAACGATGAAATATTTTTCACGTAAAATAATCGCAACTTTTGGGCAAGGGTATGAAATGATGAAATAAAAGACAAAACGATGAAATATTTTTCATGTAAAATAATCGCAACTTTTGGGCAAGGGTATGAAATGATGAAATAAAAGACAAAACGATGAAATATTTTTCATGTAAAATAATCGCAACTTTTGTTGGATAATTTTCTCGGCATAGCAAGATTCATTTGAGGATGGCTGCTGCAAATATTTTCCTCGAATAGCATTCAGTTGAGCAAGAACCACATATGCTGATAAGGCAGGTATGGGTATTACACCCAAGGACCGGACCCCTCATCCCGGCGGCCGGCTACCGCCAAAGTGACATGGGACACCCGACCCCCTTCAGGCCCTGTAGGCACAGAACCTATAGGTGCTTTTCGCGTCGCCGAAAGCCCCAAGCCGACGGCCCCGACCGCCGCCCTGGAAACCCGGTTACTCTCCTGGAAATTCTGACATCGGTTCATGTGTGACGAAACATTCTTTTTCATTGTTTGTTGCATCCATGGATTTTCGCAATTTTTATTACTCGCAAATATCTAGCATACGTGCACTATCTAAACTGTGTACTTAGCTTTCTGTTGGCGTTCCTTAAACGATTTCCTGTTAATAAATTCTCACAAAATCGAGACGAATTGGAAACGTTTTATTTTTGGTCATTGGAATATCACAACATTTTTTGTTATATATGGTTATTGCATTAGGCATCGGACAGAAAAAATCTTATCACAAAAGATAATCTTGTATAACTTTGTAGAAGCATAACTTTGTAGTTACGTACTTTTGCCAGCGCAATACGTTATAGTTTAATCTACATTTGAACTATGCGCCGAAGTATATAAAACATCCCAGAAAAGAGAAATTTTCAAAATTTTGATAAACTATGTTTCTTCGTGTCGGGGTGAGCGACCGACTTATGATGGCTATTGCATGCACCAAATAGGTTTGGTTTACTCATTAAACCCCATATTAAGTATGTCGTTACCCTGACGGATTTTTGTGGCTAAAACTGCCTAATTTCATCTCAAAATAGTCAAATTTTGCCTGTTTTATGTGTACTGGGAGAGCGAGAATGGCTCTATTATACTTTCGGAGTTGCTAAACTGCTAAAAACTGTTATATTTGCAAGGCATGTATCAAATCAACTAAGGCAAGCGCCAGAAGCTTACGAAGTAAAACTGACTCTTAAAGAAATAATTTACTAAAAATTTGTGTTTATAAGTTAACAAAATTTTGTCTTTTTCTGCACTGCAGAAATAAATAAAGGAACCCACGGTGTTTATATGAGATCAAAATCCACAGTCTTAGCTTTAAAGCATTGCCGGTGTATTATTGTTTATTGTGAGACTTTAATAGGTGCTCATAAAGCTAAATTTGGAACTTTGCAATAGTCAGTAAACGCAGAATAGCCACACTGACTTATAGCCACCTTTTCCCTTCGCTGTGCGAGTAACTAGACTATCAATTTATTTTCTACGACAGAATTGTTTGTAATTTCAGAATTACTTTTTCTATTGGCGGTGAGTACATTATACCCATCGATAAATATTTTAAAGTAAACATTTCGATAAGCAGTCATAAAACAAATTATCAGTTTATTTTGTGTGACATTTGTAATTTCAGAATTAGTTTTTGTGTTGACGTAGGGTATATTATATCCATCGCTAAATATTTTAGAATCGCTAATTCATATATTTATAGAAATTGGTCAAGAGCCGGAGCATGCGATTTTTATCCAGGAGCTGTTTTGAATTTATGTCGGCTTTCTTGTGACAATTGTGGAGGTAAAAATGTATATCAATGCTTTTAAGTCTTTATTCTTTATTATTTGTTATAACAGTTAAATAACTTAAAACTCATTAATTATAAGGGAAATTTACATTCCCCTCAGTAAGACTCGAGTCGCCTTATCTGAATTACGCTGCAAACTGTGATGAACAAGCATCGTAAAATTCAAATACTTTAAGCTTTTACAGACATCTGTCCAGATAGATAATCGTTTATAATGGAAGATATAGCACACAGTAATGCATCTGTTGTTATGTACTACGGTACAAAATATATTACTCACTATATAATGGCATAATCTCGGTTGTGAAAAGGTGATTCTCAAAAGTTGAGGAAGCTCCGAAAGCGGCGAAGAATTCTTTGAGCCCGTTTAACGACCTCTCTGCTAAACCAATACAAATTGTAAACATACTCACCTAGCAATTCATTAAAAGAAATATGCTTATCAGAACGACACCATAACCGCGGGCTTTACACAGAAATTTGATATTAGGCGAAACAGGCTCTTAATACCGTGTAACACATCTATATAATTAAATTCATGCGTTAAAAACGTGCCGTTAGTTATATTGGCAAGTTATTTGTAGAACAGCCATCCGTACGTTCAAGGATTTGTAGCGAGCGGTTGTGTCGTTTTTGCTAGTTCAAGCGATACTATCGTACTCATTTGACCTCTTCACAACATTACGTACATATCTATGAACGCAAGTTTGGCTGTACTACAGCTGTTTAATTGCAGTATAAAACAAGTACGGAGGAAATATTTTCAATTAAAAAATATTTCCGTGGCATTCTGAATGAAACCACCAAAAATATTAATTGGCGTACAAAACCAGCTTAGCATACTTGAATACTAAGGTGTATACTCTACAACCTAGATAGCCACCTTTATTTTCGAAGATTATTCAGATACAAAACTGAATTATAAATTATTTGTCTGTTTGACTTTATACAATGACTTAGTGAAATATTAGATTTTGTCCCATATTTAACCTTTTCATGTTCAACTCTGTCAATTAGTATCACCGCATATTGTAACGCGTTGTGCTAACTAAGTATATCGCGTTACATATGCCTCTGTAGCGTTCACGTTATAATGTCCCGCTGTTTGGAACTTTTGTACCCCTATAGTCGTGACCCTACAGTATAGACAATCAGCGTGATACCCATACTGTACATCAATTGCCGAGGATGTACGACACACGCCTAGCTACAAATTTTTTTCTTTACAGTGTCTTGCACATCCTTACCTAAAAATTTTGCGCCAATTAACCGTAACGGACAACGTCTGTAGCTAATACGGTTTATTAGACAACTCTTCTGTGTAGTTTTGTTTAAATTCCCGATATTTGTATCAGGCCATATGAACATTGATGAAATAATGCTGCACACTGTCAACAAAAGTGAAAGAAGACACGGTGTGCTTGACACTGTCGAGAAGCGGCAATACCTCTAGATATCACTACCCTTGAAAAAATTTATAAAAAACATGGTGGTGTCTAAAGACACCCTGTTGTCGACAGTGTGCCTGACACTGTGTGGTGTACATCCAAACGTTGGGAGCATTATAACGTGAATGCCGCATGTAGGCGCGTTATTATCCACTCACTTTGCAAAGTTTCTAAACAAAACGAACAACAACTACAATATAAGGCATTGGCCTGTTTACGCCGTTCTAGCCAATGCAATCAAGGTTCAATTCGTGGCGTCGGCACGAGTTTGTCAAACATTGGACGATATACAAGCTATCCCGGTAGTTAAAGTGTTATAAATATGTATCGATAAACTGATTTACCAATTCACTAAAAGTCATTCTAATTTTAATATATGTGAGCACTGTGAAAGAACTAAAATTACGTTTGTTTAGAAATATACTTCGATACCGTAGATAAGCATAGCGCCACGGACTGATCACCGTGCTCTCGTTATAATGTAAAATTTTCAACAAAATATTCAATATATATAGAATGTTTTTCAAACGCTAGCTTAAAAGGAGACTATTTCAATCATACACGCTCATGTGGGAGACGGGTTTATCCCTTAAGGCTCGCACCTCGGGACATATTTTCTAGGCCCTAAAAGGCTCAGAAAATTAGTCATATTTTGCTGCCGAAATTGGCTCAGTGATTTTGCAATGTAGCTCAGATAAGGACTTTGGCGACCAAAAACAATATATACTTCCGGTTGCCTTCGACTCTAGATACAGTTTTTTTAGTTTACTTGCCTCTTCCTTTACGTTTTATTCATATATGTCATTATATTTTAGGTAACCAATGCTACGATACTCGTTTGAGCAGAAGACATCGTGAATACTACTGTGAAAAACAAGCCACCAACAATTTTGGCGTATGTCTCGGTCGACTGCATACCACACTTTGCCCAAAAGCATGTGGGCTGTGTTCGGAAAAATTCGGATGGCAAGAGCCTTATATTAGTTAATTTTATATAAATAAATAAAAAATGTTTGATTTATATCGAGTCATGTAAATATAATAAAAGAAATTGTAACTTAATAAACAATACGATGTACAAAATTTTTGAGTGCATAATTGACTATGTTAAAAACCAGTTGTAACATAGCTTATATCTTAGCTGTGGCAGGATTATGTCACAAGTTAATTGTAGCACGGCTAGCGTTGCAATCAAATATTTGTACGGGCGTTTGTGCTATTTATTCGACAAATTCGTGCTATTGCCACAGTTTATTCAAAGCTTTTACAATCGGTTGTATGGTTTATTTATTCAAACTTGTGGTATCGTTGGTACTCGTCAAAACCCTGCGTACAAATCTCTGAGTGCTATAACTATTAATACTGTTATGGCAAGACGTGCGACAACTATACATTTAGTGTAGCAAGCTGTAGGCTCAAGCATTTATGTGAACGATTGTGCTTATTTGGTCACAACCGTCAAGCTACGACGATGTATTCACTTTTATCTTTATACAGTCCTCAAAATGTAGTGGACGTCACAGCCAGATCTGATGTCGCAAACATTTTTTTCACAAATGGTTGCTGCTAATTAAATACTGAACAGTAGAATATTTATTTCCAATTTTCGGCAAAAGAAAATTGAATTGTAATTAATAATAATGAAGTAATAATACTAATGGCTAATAGATCAAATTCGCGATGCTTGGACATTATTGTTTTGCTAAGTAGCAAACCTAACGTATAATACCACCGTGATTGAATTTTTATGGCTAGAAATGGTGGTTTTGTAATTAAGACTTGTTTTTAATAAAGGATTCTACTGTGTTTTATCTTCAAATACACACGATGCCTCTGTAGTTTAGGCATTTGTTACAAATTTCCGCTATCATCTCAATTTGTGGTTGGGACTGTAAACGATATCTGTTGTAAAGAGCTAGTTTCAGATGTCCAACCTGGTAGTCATTAGCTGCTAGTGCTGTATCGATTGTATGCAGTGCTTCCGTGATTTAGCATGTGAAGCTATAATTGTCAAAACTTCTACACATAAAGACAGACTGATTTTGGTTTTAGCCAGTACCACGAAGGAAGGTTATGATGTAAAAAACGTTTAAAGCTACGCATACGGTCATTGCGGCGATACCTAAATACCATGTCTAACTTTCAAGCAAAAGCTACTCTATTTGCCTACAAAATATTTAGTATTTAATTATGCTCTACGCACATTTGATACTAAAAAATGACAGAATTTTCACGCAGACTGGATCCAAAGTTCATTCAATTTTGCAGATTCATCTTTCAGCCAAGTGATCAAGCATATTTTTACGAGCAGATGACTCATTTACTACCTGTGAATGCTTACGCTTCACAAGCATCGGCTCCTAAGGTTTCCCAAAACTCTTAATTGTCTTACAAATCAGGTTGACATATCGTATCGCTGTTGATGAGTTAGAGATTTCTTTAAAAATTACAAGATCAAATTGTATTCCTTCTCCATTATGTAACAAGGGCTGGTAGTGGCAGAGAAAACCCAACCCTGTCATTGCTCCGGATACCAAACAATAGAAAAACGACGGAGGTCGTAAGGGTATATAAATTTTAGTTTTTGTCAATTATTCCCCGATTTTTCCAATTTACCTCCAATTTTTGTCAATTTTACCCTATTTTTTGCTAATTTTCGCCAAAGTATGCCTGTTTTTGCCAAAAAATTTCGCACGGCCTCGGCACGCGGGGAATGCAAATGGAGGGGGATGGCGAAAGGCAGAGCCAGATAGGAGGGGAGGGGGAGGGGTTGGCAAAGTTCAGTTGTTATCAGGCTACCTTTCAGGGGGAACCTATGATGCCCCGGTTGGGGAGGTGGGTCCGCTAGCATTGTTATGAAATAGCAAGTAAGTTGGCTCTTTTTGGTTTAAAAGAAAATTATAAAATACAGTAAAGTCGAATAAAATAAATAGGTATTCTGATATGCTGGATACGATGGCTCGATTATCCAGACCCTGCAATGTTTAATGATTTTCCAGTGGACTATTCAGCGTATAGTCTCCTTTCAGTATTTCGTTATATTGTACTTTCATGCCATTTATAACGGTTATATAGGTTTTTGTATACGTTGAACACGACACCATGCTGAGTTGGATTCCAACAAGACTGTACAATCTTTTTGGAGCGTTTGAAATGGTGCAAGGCAGAATGTCGACCAGAAAGAATTTCGTCTGTCGTCACTTATTTTGTTATGCATTGTTTTCTGCGCCTAGAATAATCTGTTATGAGGGTTTCGACATGCATAATAGGTGGTGTGCCTTAACTTCTATCAGATCAACATTATAGGGCTTCAGGGGTTCCAGAGGTCTTAGATTGGTATACACATCAAACACAAACCTTGTTATTTGTGATTACTCATAATGCCACTATAGAAGAAACCAAGTTCGCTTCGTTTCACTCTCGCTTGCGAGATACTAGTTCATTTCTGAGTGTACTGCGTGAAACGAGAAAAGTGAAGAATTATTACTAGCCATATAAACATATACAAAGGCCAGTACAAAGGGGAGTTACATATACAAAGGGGAGTAAATTTTTAAAATTTTTAGGAACTCTAAATGTCCCAATTTTTGCCAATTTGCGGTAAGTTTTTCCTACATTCTCTATTTTTTGCCAATTTTACCAAATTTTTGCCGATTTTCGTAATGTATGTACCATTTTTTGCTAAAATTATCCAAGGCAGATAAGGCGCGGGAGTCCAGGGCGGGATGCCGAGACTTCAGAGGGAGCCAGATTTCGCTTGAGGGGGGGTCCGAAATTTATGTTGTAAACATGCGCCCTACCTCCTTATCTACACCTAATGTTTTAGGGTCAATGAAACTTACTACCAAAATATAGTTCGTCTTCAGTTGTTGGATTATGTATTGCGTGCAGGGCATCAAGAATTGTCTATACATAGGTTTTCAGGCGTGCTGAATACGATGGTTCGGTTATCTAGATGCTACCACGAATACTTCGTGCGATTTCAGTTTTTGGTGCGTGCAGGTTTTATGATGTTTTAGTGTTTCCACTGGGTTCAGGGTTACAGAAGTTTTACGGTGATATATACATCAAACACAAAACCTGTTACAAGTGATTACGCAAAATGACCATATATATAAAACCGTGCTCGCTATGTTTCACCCTCGCTTGCGAAGCACTTGTAATAATTATATCAATACCTACAATCTTGTTAGATTGTAGCTACTATAATGCTGGCACGGCAGTAGCAGTAAATATGGTGTATGTTGCAAAAATTGTAGGATTGCACCTAGCTACAATTACAATGCATGTAGCATATGTGCGGTTTAGCACTACATGTCTTGTGGCAACTGTTTTGCTTAGCACTGCATTCAGGAATTTTAATTGTAGTACTAATCGCGAACGTTAAAATAGAAATTTAGTGCAACAAAAAAGTAGAGCTAAAGATTTTGTAGCAATAAGCATTATGATTGCCAAAAATTCTGTAGGTATAAACATGATAATACATGTTACAATGTGCAGTGAGTGCACACATTTATCTGTGAACGCTGCATAAACTAAAGCTGTTGCAGTATGTGTCTCTGACACTTGTCGTTGTAAGTAGAGTCCCGCGTATTCCCGAATTTGTTTGCGTTGCAAAAACACAAAAATTAAAAGTAAGAGCGCAGTAACAAAAGCAGAAGCTAACGATAAAAGATGTCCAGGTTCTTATTTTGAACCAGAAATTTTATTTTAGACACAATACTTTTGTTTATAAGGACACTAACGTATTCTATTAATTATATAAGCTAATGTTGTTGGTCAAAAGTGTGTATGTCGGACACTTGTAGCAATAAGTGTCTCGCGTATTCACAAATTTAATTTTTTGCACTGCAAAAATACAAAAATTAAAAGCTCATAGTAATAGCAAAAGTAGAAGCTAACGATAAAAAAGTTTTACATCTGACTTATATACACAACGTTTGTTCACTATTTGGAAAAGTCAAAGTTGGCGTTTTTCAATGCCTATTTATAAATATAAGCATTATTACAAACACCGGTTAGGGTACTTTATTTTGTGGTCAAATAAAATACAAAAACTTAACCAACGTATTACAAATTCTCGTGTAAATATGTATTATATTTCTGAAAATATAACATGTATCTCATCCACATTAGAGAGCGAACATTACATTTTGTTTCATTTAAGGGAACCCAAACTGCAACGTATACGTGACAATATATCATATGTGTCTATGGGAAAGTAGGGGTACTGAGAGTCATTCCCTACGGGTCGGACTTATTTTGCACAACACTGAAAACGTATATTTGGTTGTTGTGGCACAACTGTAGGCGTTAAAGTGTTAAAATGCAAAAAACACACATCTATTACTAAAAAGTTTTTATTTCAGGAATCTCCAGAAACATGTTGTCAATTTTCTAAAACAAATGGTTCTGGAAGATATTTATTATATGTCAAAAGTTAGAAAATTTTAGTGCTTCTAACTAACATGCTTTTGCTTGAATCTAACTTTCAATAACTTAATTATAATCCGTTAGTTGAAATAACACAATTATTTGTGTCAATCAGTTTAGGTATTCAAACATTCAATGGCTTCTTGAACCACAGCAGAAGTTCGTTGAATATAATTGTCTCTAACGTGAGCGTCTAATGAATTGGCCAGTGTTTGTGTTTGAACTGTCAACAGCACAGTACTTGTAATTGCTCCAATAGGTAAACTTTGACGAAAGTAGCGCTGTAAATCGTCAAAGCTAAACGGTACTTCTTTGTTGTTAGTCATACAAGCCTAAAATAAATTTACACCAGCACATATTTTGCGTGTTCGCAAAAATACCCATGTTCCAAGCTTATACATTGATTTCGCATACGTCAAACTCTGTAGAATGTAGTACAAAAAAATTAGTAATACCATATGCTAAACCTGTTCCTACCAGATGAATTCAGCCTTTTATATAGATATATAACTATTATGGGTCCAATTTCTAGTCTCACACGTTGTTGTCAAATCGCCATTTAAACACGACGACTGAATTGCGATGACACACTAGGTATAAATTTCACTAAACACGCCAAATTTCGTTGTGAATTGGAAGTGTAAAAAATTTTGTTAAAGAACATCCAAATATATCATATTACGTTTATAATAAGTTAACAATCTATAGATTTAGTGATAAAGTATACCGTTGCGTGAATGGCTTAAGGATAGTATTAACGCCTAGAACTCCTTGGTTCCGATAAAAGTTTCACCTAGCCTTTATTGGCATTTTCTGCCTGTGGCAAACAAACCAATGCATATGGTCTGCAGGACTGTGTATAACGACAGCAAACCATGTTCTCAAAAGGAGCCCATACGCCGATGTTGCAAAGATTCTGAAATTTTGGCATCTTGAAAATTCTATAACATTGCTGTAGCAACCTATAGTCTGGATCAAAACATAATGTGCGACTATTTCTTGGCATCTACGCAACCCGGCAAACCCTGATTGATCGGATTTCATGCAGTCTCTTAGGCAAAGTTCCTGAGGCACTCCCATCCGTTAGAGTTTATTCAGATCTGATTTGTGTTCATATTGGATATGATCCAATATGACAAAACTTTATGCCTAGAGAGTATAGAGAGTATACATGTGTTAGTGTAGGTATTTTTCACTCAGTTTATCACCGGTTTGAGTTCCGATGAAAATCCGATAAAATTGTTCATGCTCTATTGGATCTTGTCTTATTCGGATCACATCTGGTCGGATACAGCGTGAAGATTCTATGTACAATTACATGTGCAAATCGGTGTTAGTACGTTCGTAAGAGTTTTCGGGAATTGCGTTGTGCTAAAAAACGTTGCCTATTTAACAAATTCTACAGTGAACCTCATATCCTTAGAACAGAAACAACGTGAGTAGGGCAGCACCCTGGCATTTGGAACCCTTTATATTTCGTCTGTTCTAAGCCATCCAGTATTCATTACTTCGGACTGCTCTGATGGCAAATTTTGAGCGAATACATATCCTACATCTTTAATTTTGAGTGCATTGTTACACAAAATTGCTTCGGGTTATTAGAGTAGAATTAGGGAGTGCTCACATTGCGTACGATCCTATCCGATACGATTTGTTCAGGCCCGAAGTCGATCCGATCGCTTCTGATTCGATCTATCCCAATCCAGCACGATTAGACCCCCTAAAGTATGCATAATTTTATAGGATTTGAATTTTATGAGGTAACGCAAAAAAATACATATATATGCATGCGACTATTGTTGTTACATAGTTAGGTCGTATCAGTTGAGTCGGATCAGACGCAATGTGAACGGCAATCGGATCGGATAAGGTCAGATTAAAACAGATCGGATCGGACGCAGTGTAAAGCGCACGCTGCTTTAGTTGTTACTTATTTATTTATATATATATTTATTTATTTATTTATTTATTTATTTATTTATTTATTTATTTATTTATTTTTAAAAACCAATACACTTACTTTAAGGCACTCGTAGTAATATTTTAATAACTCAGTCCGCTGTGACTTTGTGATTTCGTGAGATAGACTTGCAGCGAAAAATGTGGCCAAATCCAATGTACAAATTGAAGAATCGACAAATTGCCAGTCGATAATTGCATATAGTTTATCCAACGATACATTCTTAAAAAAGCATATATAAAACAAAATAAATTTAAATAAAAATAAAAATCACGGATATAGAACTTTCAATAAGCATAAAAATAATGCGTTGAATTAAATACTACTAACATAAGCCAGATGGCCAAGGTAACCCTGAGGGGACTAAAGGTTAATGCACGACATGCCGTTCTCGATGTACTAAGCCTAAACCTTAGCCTTAGCCTAAGCTTATGTCCTCATATGAGACATACACTAAGCCTTACCTAAGTCGGGACTACAGTCCCCCGAACCCCCGCTCTAAGCTGTTCTTTTTAACGATATAACGTATTGCCCCTCAAGGTTACCAGGGTCAGCTAGATATTTCGCTGGGGCACTTAGATCAATCGATTGACTTATGCTTTATATAATTAGTCAAAAAGCAGTAACAAAATATAAATAGAGCAAACTATTGCATTGAAGCAAATCAGAAAAAAGGGAACATGAAACTTGAATAAGATGAGTACGTAGCTCAAAAATATCTAAATTTCAGGCAAAACGGAAACAACAAATTCTTTTAGATATATTACAGCAAATCGCTGAATATAAACCTGAGTATTTCTCTGCCGTTCCCTTGTTGGAAGGACGCAGGAATGTACCCTTTGCGTTTTGTAGATGTATAAAATTAAAACTTTCTTATTTGGTTTCAAATTTATTAGCCTAGTACAATTTGAATGCATTCCCAACTAGCGAACATGAAAGTGATCTACGGGCAGTTATTAGCATCCCAAGACCAAAGCAGATTTTCCAGATAGTGAGCCACAGCTAAAATTATTTCTTTCTCTTAAATAATTTTGCCGTTCCGGGAGTTTCAGTTTCACACCGATTTGGTTTGCTTAAGAACCTTTTAAATGACACAATTTAATATGGCTTTCAGTATTACAACAAATGATTCAAACGATCATATATCTATTATTAATCCTAAACTTAGTTATGCCTCCAAAATCCGCCATACTAACTTGAGCGTTAGGTGATTTTTGGAAAAGCAGATTGTTATGCCATAAATCACCGTGAGTAAGGACTGGAACAAATTCGCCTACGGCAGGATCTTTCATTTTTAGAATCGTTTCCTTCGTACATAACCCTGCAACGTCGCCATAGTCATGCTGCCAAAGTGTTGGATATTTTTGTTTTAGTCTTTGTGCGAATGCTAAAACAGTAAAGTATGAACTGTTTTGCAAATAGAATAGTAACCATTTGGAAGTCTCTTCCTAAGTGTATTGTCACTTCACCAACCTTAAACATTTTTAAAAGCCGAATCTATGAAATAAATTAAACTAGATACTGTAAACTTGTAAAATATAGTACAATTGATTTAATGGCTTTAGACTATTAGTTCCTAGCCATGTAAATAACATAAACATTATGTAACGACATATAAAAATCAAAGTTAACTCCATATCTGTTGAAGACAGTACTGCCAACATCTATCGAAGAGAAATAGTGTCAACGTTATAAGTCTATCCATTATTTCACTATAAAAGACATGAACACGAGATTCAAATTATTTGTCTACCTGAGAAACTGAAATAGTGTACTGTCTATTATATGAGCCACTAGTTTCCCGCAAACGATTGTGAAACGGAGCGATGACTCGTTTATGATTGTTTGTCATGGACTAACGTTGCCGATATGACCTATGGTGACATTAAAATTTTCGATTTTTGATATAGCATAAGCCATGAATGTCGAATGGCCGTCGCTCAGGACAGGTAGACTGGCGGCGCAGGAGGGGGGCTATTGAGTCGCCAGGGGGAAGGAAGTGGGGGATGCACTTCTCCCTACGTTGTTGTCAATTTTACTCCAAATTTATGTCAATTTTAAGCCGATTTCTGTCGAGTGTACCCCGTTTTTTGCTAATTGCTGCTAAAATTGTTCGAAGGCGCACAGCAGGAGCGGTTTTAAGGAAGAGGAGGGGTGCGGAGAGTTCAGGGAATGGGGTAAAAACGTGCCTTAGGGGATAACTCACCTCCCACTCGACCTATCAACACCTATGGTATAAGCTGGTTTTGACGTTACAAATGCAGGAATTAAAGTACGTTACATTGAAACCAATTTATAGGCATGCTATCCAGTTACATGTAGTTTATAAAATTTCAACAAGTTCGGGAAGCTATTTATATACGTCCTTTATCCTCGTTGGTTCCTTATGAAAAGAATTAGCTCTGTGTCATCATCGCCTGATGGTCAACTTAATGTCAAATGTACTGCCAAAAAAACTGGACCAAATCCGATTAGCTATAAAAGCAAAACTATTGAAAATCTCATAAAATTTGCATCGTTTTGTCCTAAAGACACAATTTCCAGCCTAGGCCTGAGCAGTAGAGATAATCTGGGATAAGCTTTCAATATTATAATAGTGAAAAGCAAGGCGATATAAAATTAGCACACTTTGGGTTAAATTTTATATGGACAACTTTTTTTCACTTTTTATTTGTTTAAGTAAATTATGTGGTATAATACGCTTGGTCTATGCACTTTCAACTTAAAATTTCAACTGTTAATTAAGGTGAGTTTTTAATTTTACGATTATGACTAAAATTTTGGGCTCAAACTTTTGGTAAAATTAAAAGGTTCGAATACTGCGCAAACAGTTAACATATTACTTTAGTTGATCAGACATCTTGAAAAATACTCCAAATTTAACAAAACATAGCTAAAAACTTCTCATATTTGCCACGATATTGTAATTAGCAGAGTTCACACGTTCTTATCTTTTGCTCAAAATTCGACTCAAAATTTGTTAAAATTATAAAAATTCAATGCTATTTTACTCTAATGAACGTTCAAATGTTCAAACTTTCATCAAATTTTGAACAAATTTGAGCTCAATGTTTGATCAAAATTTGAGAAATTTTTTGCACTTTTGGCGTATTTGCATGTGTGAACACTGTTCAAACTTTTGTAGCATATTGCTTCAGCAATAGTACAAACAAATAGACCTTGAAAAATTGCAAACAACGAGTTGAGCCTAAATTTTGATGCATAATAATTTGCCATATTTTTTAATTACAAATCACACTCAAATTTTGATTCAAATTTTAAACCTCAAATTTTGAAGTGAAAATTGGAGCAAATGTTTGAACGTGTGAAAGGCACATATTTGTAGTGTAAACATGTGGTAAATCGATAGGTTTAAAAAATTTTTGCAGTGCTTTGCTAAATTTTTAGTTAAAAAAATGTCAAGGTATCTTCTTTGTTTGGACTTGACAAAAGTAAGATACTATAAAAGTTTTAACAGTGTTCACGCGTTCTAATGTACTAAAAACGCAAAAATAGCTTTCAAATTTTGATCAAAAATTTGTACTTGAGAACGCAGCTTAACCATGACCACTGCTAATGAAACTGGCGCTTTGTAACTTGCCATTAACGAGGCTTTGAAGCTTTGTGCTTCCAAGGCATAAGCGGTGGTAAATAGCGACTTAAATCAATGCATTGTTTTAAATAGATTAAGATGAATTTTAAAATTAATTTTTAATTCCTGAAGTAGATTAATTTTTATTCCGAATTAATGTGATATAATACACAAAAAGTAAGCGGTTCCAGCGTAATAGAGCAGCTGGATTTATTCACGTTCCACCAAACATCCCGTAATAAACTAGTTACAGATCTACATGACCTATTACTTCTAGCTGTGGAACTTTTTCGAAGACAAATTATGAAATTCTAAATTAATAAAATTCTGAAATTTTACTAGTAATTTAAATTAAATAAAATAGTTACGTTTTACTTGCTGCCAAAACTGAATTTCAATGGGTAATGCATCATTTTTGAACGTTGTCAATAGAGATCTATCGCACAGCGATAAACTATGGAATTTAGCAATTGCCGAAACGACGCACTTTGCTTGTTCAAATGACATACCCTGAAAGTAAATTGTTTATGAGGTCTAATAATAATTGTAAGTTTGATTTTAAGTTAGCTTAAGAATCATTTCTGTGTGTTGCCGAAATGAAGGATGAGAAGAATTTCGATAAATTTTAAAAAGCGACGTTTCGGTTTATCTCACGCTACTTTTGTAGTAAATCAGAGAATGCCAAAAAATTATACGTAACATGGAGAGAGGACTAGACGTGCTATTTTAGCGCCTTATGGTAAACCTCCATATTTCGATAGGCTTAAGACTATAGAGGAATTTAATTTCAGATACTCGTTTTTACCAACTCGTAGTAAGTCCAAGTTTACAATTCTGTACTTAGGTAAAAAGACGAATGTCACATCTAGACATCATTAAATCGAGTATTGTATCATTGTCACATGATTTCTTCCCTGATAATTTGGCAGCTCTCTGTAGAACATTTGTACCCAAGGCGCATACGAGGAACCCGATGAAGAACTATTTTTTCCGCTTATTAGAAGAAATTTCCTTTGGATGACACAGAACGGCAAGAAGGACCGTGGCATTGTAGTTTGGGAGCAACCATATGTAAAACACATAATTTATAGTCGCTTAAGAATGGATCGGTAAGATCTTGAAGCTTTTATTTTACGCGACGCCATTATCGAACCATCTGACAAAATCACTCTTGCTGTGGAAGATGAATGCAAAGTTACAAAAGGCGCTCGAAAAGTCTTCGGAAACGATTTATACTTAATATGTCTTCAGTGGTTCCATCCGTAAGACTTTCAAGATTATCTACACGTTTGTTTTATTCTTTGAGCTTCAATATAATAAATGGTGATGAAATGCTCGTTTTCAAGTCCACAATCCACGCAGTATCCCGTAAATTATTCGTCGCTTGCGTCTTCCAATGATCTGTAGGCATGAATATGAAAAGTTCACATTGTTAATTGCCCGAAAACGGTGAAACTAAAGATCAAAACGTTTCGCCTGTACAGATTGAAGCTGAATTTTGGATGTTTTCCGAAATAATCTATACGCATCCACGTAGGGGAGAGAGGATCGCGATGTCCCTGAAACTGCGATATCTGCTTCTCCGAGAAAGGAATTGAAATATATCAATCTCATATCCTTTAAACTGTGCATCGGCCTTTCATTGGCAACTAATATAACTAGGAGAATTGCATGTATTTCCAATGCATTGCACCTTCGCTTAACGTGACACCACCAACCATTCTATTTTATAATATTCGAGGTTGAATCGCTAACTCTTTTTACGGAAAAATGCTGAATGTCAATCGGTTTTTCGCTGGCCAAAAAATAGTCAAACATGAGAAATGATACCTAGTGCTCGAACAGACATTTGGAGATTTTCAGTTTGCAGAAATTCGGTCGCTCAAAGCCTATCAAATTAGCTTATGGATTATTCGATGTTCGTGAACCACTTCATGCATTGTTGACGTCACAATGAAATTAGTTCTATAGTCAAATTCTTAGTGTTCGCGAACAAAACCCAATGAATCAAAAATAGACAATTTTTCGTTGTTAAAGAATTTGTTAATTTTAGTCGAATTTTCACGAACGCATTATGACTAGATTTCAAGCACAGAACAGTTTGTTCCCGAACTGTTTTGTACAGAATTTCAATTGACAAAAACACAGTTCTGTAACATTTTTTATGTCAATTTGCTAAATAGGGTGGCTGATGCGGTCCCTTTAAATACGTTTATTCGCACATAATATTTATCTTAATCTATTATGTTTTCTCTGAGTTTGTCTGTTGCAGACTATAATTTTCACGGAGGGTTAAATTATTTAGAGATATAAAATATTTTACAGCCCTTCAAATCGACTTACTCCTAAAACAGTCAGTCTGAGAACGTAGTCGTGTGCGTGGCCATTATATTTATATCGTAATGCAAGTAAAGACAATATTGGACATTATGTTATTTGACGTTTGTTGGCTCTTATAGTCGGATGTGCCGTCTAAAATTGTCGCGTCATCGACCATGACCCAGCGCATCCTTCCTAATCGCATTCAGTATTCATTTATTTATTTGTTAGCCACGGATTGTGCTTAATGTAATTATAGTCGGATGTGCCGTCTAAAATTGTCGCGTCATCGACCATGACCCAGCGCATCCTTCCTAATCGCATTCAGTATTCATTTATTTATTTGTTAGCCACGGATTGTGCTTAATGTAATTATAGTCGGATGTGCCTCTTTTTCGCCTATGGGGTGTGGGTCTGCTTTCTCCTTGGTTCGTGCTTTATTTATTTCTTGTTCTAGGATTGGCTAATGAATTATATCGGATGTGCCGTCTAAAATTGTCGCGTCATCCACCATGACCCAGCGCATCCTTCCTAATCGCATTCATATTCATTTATTTATTTGTTAGCCACGGATTGTGCTTAATGTAATTATATATTCCGAAAAATTGAATACAAGAATGAATTATCCTTATCTGTAAATAATTTAAACGTACAACATTGATGAAACTTTTGGATGTCATCGATGTATATTAGGCATTTTTCCCACTCAAGTCCCTTCAAAATCATTGACATGCAACGCTGAAAGGCTCCGGGGGACTAATTTAGACCAAACGGTAGGACATTATATTTATACTGTCCGTGTACCGTCACGAAATGTTTGCTCCGTTTGGGATCTAATTAACTGCCAAAATCCTTATTTAGGTCCAAACTGGACATTATCTTCGTATTCCTGAGACATCCTCATATATCATCTATGCGTGGCAGTGGGTATGCATCTTGTTCTGCTACTGTGTTGACGCTCCAAAGTGAGCAGTTGAGAAGCAGCGCTCTCTGCTTCGTGAGCGTGTGGTGATCCCCAAGGTGAGCTCGATGGAGCTATGAGGCCTGCGTCTAGCATGCTTGTTCAGGTTTCCTTCTCCCTAGAGCTTCGCGTAAGGGAATCGCTAGTCTATATGGTGCTTTCGCATGGCATTGATTTGTCGGTGGTAAGATATCGTGCGATGTCCCCTACGTTGCGCACGCTCGGATACTGCAAATAGTTCCGTAGGTTCCACCAGAACAACGTCCTCGTCCTCATTGGGGCTATTTAGTCGAGCCGATCGACGAGGGCTCAATGTCCGCAATTCCAGGTGTTCCGTGGAAGCGGTTGGACCTGAGACTGTAGGCCGGACTGCATCTGGAGTACCATACTCGTTTCCAGTTTTGATGTTCAACTCAAGCCTCTTCGGGTTTGTTTGACTACATGGTCGTTGCTGCCACCAGCGTTGTAAGCGTCCTCGTATGCATTTGGGGCAGAATCCTGCCTTCTTCCTAAAGTAAATGATGGCCCCGATGCCCACAACTACTAGCACAACGAGCATCCAAAGATAGGGAGCTACTCCCGTTGTCGTAATGTATGGGAAGTCAATTACCTTTTTCAATTGCTCGTCCGCTATCCGTTGCACTTGTAAGTTGGTAGCCTTGGCATGTTCTAATGAGCTCCAAGTAATGGGCCTTAGAGGGATATCTGGGAAGTCATGTATGGTGATGTTAGGTCCGATGTTAACGGTGACCTCCTGAGCGTCTAATGTGCTGGCGAGCATTAGTGGTCCGACCACTAGTTGAGTGTAATTGCTGTGAGACAACCATAGGACTCCATTTTCTGGTATCATAATGGTCTCTCCGCGCGTAACGTGGCTGAGGTGCTTTTGCTTGGAGACCACGGCTTTGGGCTCTGCGGTTCGAATTAGTACTCCTTGCGCAGTGGTGTACACGTCGGTGTGGTTGACCATTGGGCCTACCAATGCGCTGTTCCTGCATATGCGACGTGTGTCATCTGGAGCATCTTCGCCCATGATGATCCAATCCAAACAGCGTGAGGAATGATCGGTGGCCAAAGCGTGAACTTCGCAGAAGGCAATGCCGGGTCGCGTGTTGCATGCGTGCAAGTTCAAAACCTCGTATCGTGCCTGTTCGACTCGCGTGGCATATTCCGGCAGAGGTAGTCTCATGTGTGCGCTGCGCTCTGGTACATTCCAACCGACGTTGTATATCCGAAAATAAGGCCGGACGTCGTCCGACGTAACCAGCGGTACCCTTAAGATGAACGCAAACTTGAACGTGCCCAGGTCAATATGCACTGGGTAAATTTGCCCGAACTGGTAGGCTAACGCCGGCTCGCGTAGTAGTATGGTTTGTCCTATTCTTGGATCCTTTTCGAATAGACGCTTTAGTGTCGCGGCATCCACTACCTTGGGTGATAACTGCCCGCTCATCATGGCTTCCATGACGGCGTCGACTGAAGAGCGCAGGCTAGTGCGAAACATGTGGTTTACCAATTCGCGATGTACCTCTGTCACGTAGCGTTGTTCCTGGCACCTAACTTGCTCTATCATGCCAACCACCTCCTGCATTTCATGGTGCAAGAAGGAGTAAAGCTCTTCTTTAGCGCGTGTCAATTTTAGGATCGCCCGCGAGTTGCCCTGGGCCACACTGTAAGTATTTCGCATTTCCTTAGATAATGCTATTACCTGTTTATTCAGGTCCTTTAGATGCACTGCATTTGTGAAGGCTACCCCTACTCCTAAAAATCCCGTAACTACACCCGCAGCTCCGGCTAGGGCAGCGAGAAATCTTTTCTTACGGGCCTTAGGCTCTTCACAAAAATGAACATTCGCTTCGCAATATTCGCGCATTAGAGCCATGTAGTAACTTGTATCTAGCACACCCTGATATGTGCTCCTTAGTTCTTGCTCTAACTCTTGAATTTTGCGTTGTAAGTCCGGCATGGTAGTACAATTCGGTTTGGGACAACAGTTTCCCAGGCATGGTTTACCCCTGGGGGTGTAGACACACCAAGCCATCCCGGTTGCTTGCCTCTCGGTTGTAACCCGTCTAGGGACAATCGCAAAACGATCGGTAGAAAAGTGGATCGTGCGGCAGTTATTACCAGACCCTGTGGTTCGATCAAGGTGCCCAAGTCTGTGGATGGTGAATGGCGTGGGATGGGGTTTTGTTGGGATAAGGATTGTGATGGAGGGGAGGGCTTGGGTAAAGCCACCTCGTGCTTGTGAATGCGTGGCTTGCTGGGTTGACTTGTGAATGAGGAGATTGTGGATGGTTGGGATAGGGGGGGGACGGCAGGCTCCGGCGCCCACGTGATGCTGGGTTGTTGTGAGGATGAGGAATCTTCTCGAATGCTTGTTTTGCTCCTTGAGGGTGGGTCCCTTGGGAATGGCTTCGTTTGTCTAGAGCGGCGGATGTGGGCGGAAGAAGGGGGGGGGGGGGGGTTGCGCTAGCTAATCGCAAGAGTCAGTCGAAACCATCGCGTAGTGATGCGTGCTGATGCTAGCGGACATGAAACTAACGTCCGCCCGGCTCTCCAGCAGTGTGTAGAGCGTTTGAGCGGTGCGTTATGTGCTGCATGGCATTGATTGGATAGTAAGATACTGTAGATGTATGCTGAGAGGGATAGAATCGTGGGGTCCTCCCCAGAAGTATGCGCGTCGGGGACAATGGGGGGGAGCCGGGGAGGCGCGTCCTCGTCGTGATCACTGCCTTTCGGGCGGCAGCATCAAGTATAGAGTTCTTGCGTTCTGCATCGCGCTCTAAAAATAGATAGGGGGGTTGCATGCTAAAAAATAGACACAATCGAGAAGGAGCTGATTGCCATATTCTGTAATATTGGGAGCAAAAATCACTTATGTCTTAACCTAAGTTAGCTGAATCTGTTTGATAATCATATGTGCTGGAGGAACATATGGAATTGATGGTGAGGCTGGGGGACGGCCGGTTTGTGTGGGGCTTGTGGTGACTAGTTGGTGTTTGCGGTGGGGGGGGGGGCGGTTTGGAGATATTGCTTGGGGTATAATGTGGATGGTGATGAGGTGGGGGGGGGTGAGTTACTGAGGCCATTACTGATATATACCGTTCTCAGATTCCTATCCTTCAGACATGCCAGGCATGCGAGGGACAACACAACAACAATTTTATGCCCACCCGCGGTTGCACCTTCATCACCTATCACGGCGAGTGGGACTATACGGGAAATTTATCTGCCGAGTATGGCATCGTCCGACGCAACGGGACTATTACCATTCAACCAAGCCGTACATATGGGTTGCACACAGCCTCTGAGTTATCCGCATACCGAGAAGCTAACTTAGAGTGGTTAGAAACTGTGACCAGTGCACCGTATTTGCTAGACTACCTCGTTACGGAATATGGCGAATCCGGTCCCATTGCACCGGTGCTGTCAATTGATCACATCGTATATGCAGTCATAGCGAATGCTATTTTTAAGCAAGTAGACAGCGTGCAGAAACGCGAAGAACTGCTATACCTGAGACTATTGTGGTTGCGTCAGCCCGCACAAAATATCTGGCAAGCTGATCCGGACGACGACATGGACGCGGGCTTGATTGTCAACCCGGACGCGGACATAACATTCATTGACGAGGAGGAACTCGAGAGTGGGTTGAGTACAGCGCCCAGCGACGTGAGCAAGGACGAGTTTAACATGTCCGCTATTGCAACGCTCGACTCGGACGACGTGATTTCCGAACTCGACTCACCCTCGGACAATGACGATTCCGAGGACGAACCTTATGTCGACGCAACTGAGGGTGGCCGAGCAATACTGACCAGGTCGGTACGGCCCCTCTCAAACCGACTAAGCCAACAATATGCAGCAGCTGCAGAGTTGTGGAGCCGAGGGGTTAGATTCGTGGGACTAGTAATTTTCCTGCTTATCGTCCAACAAATGGGTCAAACTCAGGCCATCGCCACGCCATTTTCGGACCAGGTAGCACGCTTAGGAGCCATGGTTAACCAACAAGTAGGAATTCTGATCGAACCACAGGGCCTTGTAATAACTGCCGCGCGATCCACTTTTCTACCGATCGTTCTGCGGTTGTCGTTGGACGGGTTACAACCAAGTAGGCAAGCAACCGGGATGGCTTGGTGTGTTTACACCCCCAGAGGTAAACCATGCCTGGGAAACTGTTGTCCCAATCCGAATTGTACTACCATGCCGGACTTACAACGTAAAATTCAAGAGTTGGAGCGAGAACTGAGGAGCACATATCAGGGTGTGCTAGATACAAGTTATTATATGGCCCTAATGCGCGAATATTGCGAAGCGAACGTTCATTTTTGTGAAGAGTCCAAAGCTCGTAAGAAAAGATTTCTCGCTGCCCTAGCCGGAGCTGCTGGCGTAGTTACAGGATTTCTAGGAGTAGGATAAGCCTTCAAAAATGCTGTGCATCTAAAGGACCTGAATAAGCAGGTGGTAGCATTATCTAAGGAAATGCGAAACACATATAGTGTGGCTCAGGGTAACTCGCGGGCGATCCTGAAATTAACACGCGCTAACGAGGAGCTTTACTCCTTCTTGCACCATGAAATGCAAGAAGTGGTCGGCATGATAGAACAGGTTAGGTGCCAGGAACAACGCTACGTGACAGAGGTACATCGCGAACTGGTAAACCACATGTTTCGCACTAGCCTGCGCTCTTCAGTTGACGCCGTCATGGAAGCCATGATGAGCGGGCAGTTATCACCCAAGGTAGTGGATGCCGCGACACTAAAGCGTCTATTCGAAAAGGATCCAAGAATAGGACAAACCATACTATTACGCGAGCCGGCGTTAGCCTACCAGTTCGGGCAAATTTACCCAGTGCACATTGACCTGGGCACGTTCAAGTTTGCGTTCATCTTAAGGGTACCGGTGGTTACGTCGGACGACGTCCGGCCCTATTTTCGGATATACAACGTCGGTTGGAATGTACCAGAGCGCAGCGCACACATGAGACTACCCCTGCCGGAGTATGCCACACGAGTTGAACAGGCACGGTATGAGGTGTTGAATTTGCACGCATACGCGACCTGGCATTGCTTTTTGTGAAGTTCACGCTTTGGCCACCGACCATACCTCACGCTGCTTGGATTGGATCATCATGGGCGAAGACGCTCCTGATGACACGCGCCGCATATGCAGGAACAGCGCATTGGTCGGACCAATGGTTAACCATAGCGACGTGTACACCACCGCGCAAGGAGTACTAATTCGAACCACCGAGCCCAAAGCCGTGGTCTCCAAGCAAAAGCACCTCAGCCACGTTACGCGCGGAGAAACCATTATGATACCAGAAAAATTAGTCTTATGGTTGTCCCACAGCAATTACACTCAACTAGTGGTCGGACCACTAATGCTCGCCAGTACGTTAGACGCTCAGGAGGTCACTGTTCACGTCGGACCTAACATCACCATACATGACTTCCCAGATATTCCTCTTCGACCCATCACTTGGAGCTCATTAGAACACGCCAAGGCTACCAACTTACAGGTCCAACGGATAGCTGACGAGCAGTTAAAGAAGGTGATCGACTTCCCATACATCACGACAACGGGAGTAGCTCCTTACCTTTGGATGCTCGTTGTGCTGGTAGTTGTGGGCATAGGGGCTATCATTTACTTCAGGAAGAAGGCAGGTTTCTGCCCTAAATGCATACGGGGACGCTTGCAACGATGGTGGCAGCAACGACCATGCAGTCAAACAGACCCAAAGAGGCTTGAATTGAACATCAAAACTGGAAACGAATATGGTACTCCAGATGCGGTTCGGCCTACAGTCTCAGCCCCAGCCGCTTCCACGGAACACCTGAAATTGCGGACATTGAGCCCTCGTCGATCGGCTCGACTAAATAACCCCAACGAGGACGAGGACGTGGTGCTAATGGAACCTACGGAACTATTTGCAGTATCCGAGCGTGCGCAACGCAGGGGACATCGCACCGTATCTAACCACCGACAAGTCAACGCCATGCGCCACGATTTTGACCTGGGACGATACACGGAACACCGACATCGCATAGAAACAGGGGTTGCAAATCCAATCAAACAAGCACCGTATAGACTAGCGCATTCCTTACGCGAACCTCTTAGGGAGGAACTGAATAGCATGCTAGACGCAGGCCTCATAGCTCCATCGAGCTCACCTTGGGGATCACCAATAGTCTATGTAACAAAGAGCGACGGCTCTCTCCGACTCTGTGTCGATTTTCGGAAGGTCAACACAGTAGCAGAACAAGATGCATACCCACTGCCACGCATAGATGATATACTAGGATGTCTCAGGAATACGGAGATAATGTCCAGTTTGGACCTAAATAAAGGATTTTGGCAGTTATAATTAGATCCCGAAACTAAGGATAAAACATCTTTTGTGACGGTACACGGACAGTATAAATATAATGTCCTACCGTTTGGTCTAAATTAGTCCCCCGGAGCCTTTCAGCGTTGCATGTCAATGATTTTGAAGGGACTTGAGTGGGAAAAATGCCTAATATACATCGATGACATCCTAGTTTTTTCATCATCATTCGAGGCCCATCTGGCAGACCTGATTCGGGTTTTCGATCGTTTTCGCAAAGCAAATTTAAAACTCAAACCCTCAAAATGTCACTTCGGACGAGGCAGCCTCAAATATTTAGGACATATAATTAGTACCGAAGGTGTCAAACCGGACCCAGAAAATGCAATAGCCATAGAGGAATTTAAACGTCCAGAGACGTTGAAACAACTCCAAAGCTTCTTAGGGCTAGTAGGGTACTACCATAAATTCATTCAAAATTTCTCCGAAATCTGCGAACCATTGAATGAATTAAAGCGTAAGGATACAGAATTCAAATGGACCCCTAGGTGTGAGGAAGCTTTCAAGAAACTGAAACAAGCATTACTAGATGAACCGGTTCTAATTCACCCTGATTTCACACAGCCGTTTATCCTGCAGACGGACACTTCCGGATATGCAATGGGTGCAGTATTATCCCAAAAGACCAAGCAAGGAATCAAACCCATTGCATACGCCAGCAAGGCCCTCCTTGATTATCAACGCAGGTACCCCGCAATAGAAACTGAAGCTCTCGCCATTAGGTGGGCCGCGTTACATTTCAAGCATTACTTAGTAGGGCACAAATTCCATGTTGAGACCGACCACAAACCACTTAAAACTCTTTTTGATAAACCACCCAGAAACTCACGCTTGTCCCAATGGCGAAGCGAGCTATTACTTGAATTCGGGGGATTCGAAATATTATACAGACCAGGTAAGGAAAATGGCAATGCAGACGCTCTGTCACGCGACCCTAGATACGACCCATCTGTAGTCGAGGAATTAGGTGACACTTACGAAATCCTCATGATGGGCCGAGGACGACCCACCGGACCACGCCCGCCAACAACCTGCGCAGCATGGGATCAATCGCACTTGCCGTATCCCGTACGCACCGTTACCCCGCTCGCAACCGGCGCGCCAACCCCTATAACCGGAAGCCCAATCGCTCCTCCAGGCCAACCAAATCCTGAAGCAATCCTATCGCAACTGGTCCCCGACACGCAAATAACTACAGTACCCCCAGCAACGCTGACCCAGCAGGCAGCTACGCTAAGTGCTATCCCGATTAGGATGGATCCAGGAGAAACCCCAGTGATGTCGGTCCGTACAACCACCATCTCGGGTTATGAAGGCAGACCTCAGGCTCGAGGACCCAAAAGACCGTTTCGCACGGAATCGGAAACAATGGGCCTAAGAGCAACCACGCTACCAACAGAACAAGAGTTTGACCGGCTCATGAAACTAATGATGCATTATGAAACTGACATACTACCAACTGTCCGAATTGAAGACGCCCAGGATACCCACGAAAATATATATTTGCCGTTCTTTTCGGACCTCCCAGATTTTAATTTGGTGCGACTCTTACCGTATATACAACGAAATGACCCCGAGTTGGGTCCAATTTGGTGGTATCTTTACAACAAAACTCGGCCTAAAGCCGAATTAGGGGCGCTAAGAATTGAAATGCGAGCACACTATTTTGAGTTAGCCGCGGATACTAAAATACTATACATGCATCCGTTACAACCCGGGGACATAAATTACAAATTATGCGTCCCTATCACGCTCGTACAGCAAATACTTAAACATGAACACAATACCTTATATGGAGGACACCCTGGCCGTGACCGGCTTATAGCTAAACTAAAACAGTTCTACTATTGGAAAGGTATGTCCGAACACGTACAACAATGGATCAGGCGATGCACTCTATGCCAGTCCGCGAAGGACCCAATTTCTCGGATAACCACCGGATTGGGTAAGGTTCCGTTGGCAAATCAACCAATGTACCGTGTATTTGTGGACATACTGGATATTCAAGTTAGGTCGCAGGCAGGCAATCGCTATGTTATTGCATTCATAGACCAGTTTACAAAATTTGCAATAGCAATACCAATAAGGCACCAGGAAGCTCATACAGCTGTCCATATATTCCTATATGAGGTAGTCAATAGGTACGGAGCTCCCAGGGAGCTCTATTCTGACAGTGGAGGCGCCTTCACAGCACACATGTTCGAAGAGCTGTGCCAGGAAATGCAAATATTTCGGCACATGAGTCTAGCCTACCACCCTCAGGCAAACGGTGAAATAGAAAGATTCAATAGGACCCTCTTATACTTATTACGAGTAAGTGTACCACAAGATGACCACCATTCATGGGATGTATCCCTGCCGTTTTGCATAATGGCCTATAACTCTTCAGTACACACGGCAACGAAATACCCACCATTTTTGTTGATGCATGGATTTTACCCTAGGTTACCTGGAGAATACGACACGCAGAGTGCAGCCACTGGATACACAGGAGCACATTCCTACAGGGCCAACGCGCAGCGCTGGATGGCTTCCATCAGGGAGCGTGCTTACCAATCAATGAAAGCCGCTCAAGAATTAAATCGGCTAAGATACGATAGGCGAGCTCGCGAACCACGCTATCATACCGGAGAATTAGTTTGGGTTTATAGACACGACACTACACCAGGAACATCCAGAAAGCTCACGCCTCGATGGTGTGGACCGTACGAAATATTAGGGATCACCCCGCCATGCATGCGTGTACGAATGCATTCTAACCCAGAAGGTCTGGCGCACGTCGTGCACATCAATAGGACCAAGCCGTGTTTTAGGGCATTAGACCCAGTACCTAATGTAGGAGATTGGTTAGGGCAGGTACACGCTTCCATACTAGAGCGAGGTTTAACGGGGGCTACCCAACGAATTATCGCTGATAGAGATTTCGTCACCGAGATAGAGCCGGTAGACGAAGTAGCAGTACGCACAGCAAGAACAGCAATCAGTGATAGTTCCGATACTGAAAGTATAGAAATGGGTGACCCTAACGATCCTAATTTATATCGTCGAACCTACGCCGAGATCGAAGCCGAGCAAGCCGCAATGGAGCATATTGAATATCGGACGGACGACTACGAGCCCCAAAATCCAAGGAAGGTCAGAAACCGGATCCCGCTAACTGACCCGGATAGGGAAATACAACCTTCCTGGCCACCAATAGCACAAGAGCAGGTTACTAGTCAGGAGGCATTTTCATACATACCAGAACCTGGTAGCCGAGACACGCAGGTAGAGTACGGACAACATACAGTGCCAGTGACCACATTGGAAAGAATAGTGGCTACCAGCGAGGAAGTCCCGTTTGGCGTACCGACAGTAGGTGTTGGAATACTCGAGGGACAACACTTCTACCCAGCAGATATCACGCTATCCACCACGCCACGCGGAGCTTCAGGCGGAATCGTAGTACCAGGACCATACACTTCAGGGGATCTATGCTACGCAATCATGCTCGCCGCGCAGGATCACCCACTATTTCAATCGCGACCAGCCGAACATATCATGGCATCGCGACTACGAGTACCGATGGAAATGTCCACTCAAACCATTGGAGACTATACAACAATGCGCCCTTATAGTGCTCCACCAGCAGCCGCTAACAGGCCTATGTCTCCTCATCAGTGGGTCTTCCGCGAGGCACCCATGACTCAGCCACCTCTAGGGTCACCAATATCTAGTTACTTGTCGGAAACCTCCGGAGAGGGTACGACAGTCGACGTAAGGGCAGCTGAAGCGGACGATGAGTTGACTAGCCAGACCTCGCAGGAGCCATCTTCAGCTGAGCGACATGGCCAGGCAGGGCTAGGAACATCAAGCAGTGGTTCTAGGACTACTACCACCCAACCGGAGCCTCTGACTCATTTAGTGAATTCACACTTGCAAGTTCAAGCAGCGAAGCCCCAGTACCTCGGAGAGGAACGGGTCGCGCAGGAACACTAAGTACCCCTCCTCGCACCCGAGCACCGCCGAGCGAGCAACGGAGCACGCGAGCACCGCCAGAAGAGCGAGGAAAAGGCCTTGTTGGACGAGCCACCCAACGGAAACAAATCGTATCGGCACGAGGCGGTTCAACCATTCAGTTTACAAGCACCGAGCAACCGGGACCATCCACAGATACCATTACCGAGTTGGTACGCACCACTGCCACTACCACCTCCTCAGGAATAATACGACTCAGTACCACACATGCAACGGTCCCAACCAGGCATCTTTTGCATCGACAGGCTAGAGACTGGGTCTTTAGGCCATATGGCGCAGCATCGGACGAGGAAGTAGAGGACGCCTTACGTAGGCCTAGACGCGTAACGTTCCAGGAACCAGGGACGACCATTACCGATACTGCCGGAACATCAACCAGACTAGCTTCGGTCACACGCACACAATCCACTAGTGTCACTACTTCGATGACGAGCACACCAATATTGACCCCGCGACCACTTTTGACAGAACGCTCTCCAGGCGGAGCTTTACCACCAACTACATTCCCGCGCTACCCCTCCAGTCAAGAACTGCACCCCGCCGCTTGGCGACAGCGCATACCTCGACCACCACCCCATGAGGAATCTGAGTCCGACGAGTCGGACCCGCAAGTGGACTAAACTACCCGACATAACGGCACGTACCCCGAGGTAGAACCCAAAATCCCACAAAACCCAGAACAAGGGTGAAAGTTAAGGCAGACCTAATTTTCATCCATACTATGTAAACTTACCAGTGCTTCCTTCATTTTAGATGCGACGCAGCTACAGCCAGAACGACATCCGTGCGCCCCGCCTGCCACAAGGAGTATTACACGAGCCTGGGGTGTGTGATGGACACCGTTACCCGGCCGTTCCCCGAAGCCACATGAGCAGCTCACGCTTCTGGGATGCGGTCGAGGTCAAGCGATCCAACCAAATCACGCTGGCCAACGAACACTATCTCCACGGTGGCTTTAATCACAATGGTCGCCAGCTCGGCAGCGCCACCGAGCATTTCTACATTACCATCTTGGACTTATTGGGCTTCGTCTCGGTGATCGCCCACATGTTGGACCAGCGGATGTCGCCGACGGAGGTCAAACTACGCAGCGTAGCCCTCCTCCGCACGCTGCCGGCCAACACCCGACGATGGCTCCGATCGTACCAGCTTCACGTCACGCGCCCAATTCTCCTGGCGAAATTCCAGGACCTCGACTACTGGGACGACCTGTACGATTCGGGCCACAAGCCGCTCCTCAACGACACCTTCGACAACTTCTGGGGCACAGGTGTCCACCGGAGCGAGTGCGGGGCCGACCAACCGGCGTACCACAACGTGCTGGGACATTTACTGTGCGACATCCGGTCGTTCCACCGCGACCGTTTCGTGCGGTGGCCGCGGACCATCATCGTCGGCGACGAGCGTGCCTTGCCACTGTTGGACGTGGCCGACGACTACAACCGCATCACGTTCGTGCGGCCCGGACTCAACATGATCTCGTTGATCCATTGGGCGAATGCGTTTCTAACGCCGCAAACGGACTGCGTCGTTATCATCGGCGGCTATCGGGACGTTTGGCACCTGCCAAACAAGGCCTTCTCGCCCGCCTCCTATCTCAAGCGGATAAAGCGCCACCTGATGGTGCTCGAGCGACGGCTCCGAGCAGACTCAGCCGTTGTCATCACCGGACCAGCGCCACACTGGGACGATATCAAGGTCGGCAGTGCGGCGTGGTTCGACGAACTGACCGAGCGAAGGATCCGGATGGTGGACGGGCACCAGGCGCTCATGAGCGTCATCATGCCAAAATGGCCCGCGGCGCTGAAAGGGATCGAGGCCTGGGACGCAGTCGGTCCGTTTAATCGAGGCGAAGAACGCCAACGATGGCCCGAGCCAGTGGTCTCGCCGCCGTTCTGGCCACAACTATGCGACTGGACCGAAGAACTGATCCGGCGCACTGACATGTTTTGGCGCATGGGTGAAGCTCGCCTATGTAAGCAGGCTGAACCCTGGCAGGAATAAGGCCGTACCAATCCATACGAAAAAAGGGGGGAGAAGTAGCCGTTTTAGAAAGGCAGGAGACACGCACAGAGTAGCAGGTGCGAGCCAACGCGTAGGTAGAGCAGTGCAGAAGGAACTAGCTAGCGAGCGAGTAGTGAAATAGAGCGACCCTACGCAACGACGACCCGAATATTTATTTGAGTTTCTTCTTGCAGATGGCCAGCACTTCGCAACCGCGACGCAGCGACGAAGCCGAGCAGACTCGGAGGCGATCCAGCGGACGCGTATCGGTGAGTGGGCCATTCGCCCCACCAGAGTCAACTTGGTTCCAGCTTCCGGCGATCCCAACGTACCGCGTGGATCTAACCAAGCCATATGTGACATTTTTATCCCACGGTACTGAATGGCCGGAGCTGTCGAATATGCACGAAGCGCCGGCACCATTTGCCCACGACGGCAATACGTTAACAACCGTCGAGAAACACTACCAAGTACAGGTACTCTCGCTGCTGGAACTGACTGATGCCGTCCGGGAACTGCTACTCATGACTGGCACCCCACTGCAACTCAAAACGCGAGCTCGAGAGCTCAAGAACGAGCTCATTGACGGTGTCACCCAGGCCCGTCTCAAGCCGCTTCTCGAGCACATAATGCGGCCAATCCTGCTCAGTAAGTTCGCCATACCGGAATATGCGCGAATTCTACGACTTACTGACGACCAGCAGTTATTGGAGGCCACAACGGACAGTTTCTGGGGCGTCGGGCGCACCAATCAGCAGCTGCAGCAGCAGGAAGCCCCGACGCGCTGCCACAACGTCATGGGCCGATTACTCGAGGAGGTACGGGATTACCGTACTAACGGCCACGTTCGTTGGCCTCGGACGATCATCGTAGGTGACGCCCTGGCGTTACCGATCTTAGAAATGGCCACCGAAAATAAATGGATTGTCAACGGGTGGCCCGGATCAACCATGGTGCGACTATTGCAGTTGGCCAACGCAATCTTAACCCCGCAGACCAACTGCATCATCATACTGGGCGGGTTCCAATACGTCCACCGTAAGGCACCAATGGAGCAGCTCCACGCCGCCTTGCCGAACGCCGCCTTTCGCAAATTCAAGCGGCACCTGGGCGTACTCTCCCGCCGAGTCACAGCCAATACCGCCATCGTTATAGCGCCACCGGCACCCCGATGGGCTGCCACTAATTAGGACGCTTTATCCTGGGCGGCCGAGCTCAAACAACTAATGGCTAACCACCGACAGCAGCACGACACCTTCCACAACGTTTACATGCCTTCCTGGCCGGTTGCGTTCCACAGTGCAGACGCGTGGGAACGGGACGAGCCAAACATGGAATGGCAAGAAAGACCACAGTTTGACGAGCTGATGGTGTCGCAGTATTGTCGACGGAACTTGCACGAGTGGGTGAGCCGTTTAGTTAGGGACGCCGAGCTAAGGCGCTTAACGCATTGAGGGCTACACTAAACGCGCGAAAATAGAGCGAGGACGGCACTGCAAGAGGATAGGTTAACGCGAGGGCTAACCGAAAATTACGAAGGAGCCCCAACTAAGTCTAGTGGCAGCTAGCGGCAGCGAAAGCGCGCGGAACGGAGCGATGAAAATTTCTTAGGAAACATTGTCCGAAGCGAGATAAATCGGAAGCACTGCTAAAATGAGCTAACCCAAACTAAGCTAACCTAGTACTGAAGCTCATGAAATACGAAATTTCTTTTTCCCCGGCAAAGTCTACGGATCCATAGAAACTTTTGGAAATTATTCGCGATTTATAGGGAGCTCCTGGGTCAGGCACTCTGGCAGCCCGGACCCTTTCTCGGGGGTGACCAAACCCAACCAAACTTCCGGAGGTACGTGCCAAAGCATACATTATGTACAATAATGAACGGTTATTATATTATATATGTGAATGGATAATTACAATGCAATTTTAGGCGATCAGGCGCAAGGAGCTAACGGTAAAGTAATAGGAGAAAGAAAATTTTACATGGTCTAAACAATTTTAATGATTTAGCCCATAAGGGAAAACTTCGAAAATTTCCGGAAAATAAGGGCGAAGGAGCGACGTTTTTCACGGTCTCTCTTGCGTATACAGAGACATCAGGTCGCCCTTCTGCCCCGAAATTTATAACCTTTTACTGAAATTTATACAAATTTACTGAAACTTATCAAAGTTTACTAAAATTTAACAAAAAATTTACCAAAGTTTACCAAAATTTCACGGAAATTCTAGAAATCTGGCAAATTTTCTCTAAATTTTCCACAAATTTTCTTAAATTTTCACGCACAATCTTAAAACCTTTGGAAATTCTACGTGGAATTTCATAACAATCTTCGAAATTTTCAAGCTAAATCGAATAACGGGCTGTACATCTATGGATTTAACGGTGAAATTTCACACAAACTCATCTTTCCATTTGATTTACACTCTTACCCTAAGTAAGGAGTCTAATAAATCCAAAAAATTTTAAGAGATGTAACAGCCCAATTTTATGAAAATGACAAAACATTGAAAGTACACTAAATTTATGGGAACAAGGGGAACGGACGGCCGGATACCGGTGGAGTGTGACCTCTGTATGAATTTATGCATACTCTGTCGTATCGTATTAATGTTGAAATAAACAATTGTACTTCATTTTATTGTGTTTGTAAGGTCACACTCCACCGCCCGAAGGTGCCCGGGGTGATTTTGGCACCGAAAATTGAAAACAAGTACCACGATTAGGGGTGTCCGGTCGATCCTCGGAAAAAGGTTGATGCAGTATTGTGTATATAAAATGTTTGTGCATTATATTATATATGCTGTATTGTATTTGGTGCGTAGAACGGGTGTGCGTATCGGCGAGGCCAGGGACCAACGGACGCTTCAGAGGATTTTGGGCGCTTCATGAAACTCGTCGTCCTGGGCCAGATCCCAGCGCATACGCCGAAGAGTGGCGGAATGGACATAGTATAGCTGCTGTGCATTGCGTTGTACGTCTATGTATCCATTTATATATGTATTCTATAGGATTGGCAGGGTATGAGGGCCAACTCGTACATACGCATTGGAACGAAATTTTCGGGCCTTGGAAAAAGCAAATTGAGTCGGGCACAAATTTTCTAAGGCTACTATTTTAGGGTGCGACACAAAAATTCAATTTTTGGGTTTCCTACAAATTTTAGGGGAATAAGGGTGACTAAACCCTCTTAAGGACTCTACTGGGGTGTCAAATTGTCCCGGCGGGTCTAAAAATTGGGATCCCTAAATACTTACGGATCCCCAAACAGGCGCTTAAGCCTCCAATTTTCTAAGCCTAAAAGGACACCCAAAATAATCAAAACTCCCCGATTTTTGGAGCCCGGGACACTTATTGGGTCCCACCCTAACCGCTTAGCTGAAAACCGGGGCCGCCCACCCCAACGGGTCCGCTCAGGATCCCCTAAACCCGAACTTAACTTCAAAATTTTGGGGTTCTATGCAGCTAAAACGGCCTCTAGCGGGCCTATCGTGGGAGATACATTAAATATTAAATTCTCATCAGTAGCCGGCCTGCCAGGGCATGATTCTGGTCCTGCCCCCGGCCGCCTACTGTTTTTCATTCCTGAGATATCGGCAAAAATGTGCCGGTATCCCTATGAGGAAACGGCGCCCTGAGCACCGTTATATTTTGCTCCAAAACTTTTGCCGCACCGACCAGCGGGCGGTTTTGTTTTCTGGGCGAGTCTCGGCCACGTGTAGCTGCTGGCCATCATATTGTCGCGCGCCCATCAGGGGCTAGTATAAGCTCACCGATACGTATAGTTTATCTGTGTATATGTTTACGTGGCAACGTTGATAAGTCGTGTTAGCTTGGTTGTTTTATTTGTTGTCGCAGCCTTATTGTTGTATATATATACATATCGGAATATTTTCAAATATATTTTCAAAAATTTAAATTTATGCTTGTTATAGTATACAACGACGAACGGGGAGGGGGCAGGGTACCACAGCCGGTATAAAAGACCATAGCGCGATTTGCAGATGGGACCAGTCGAGTCAGTAGGGCTCACAGAGCGGTAGGGTTTTGGCGGCTGTCGCCAGTGCTGTTCTCGTTTTCTTTCGGTTTTTCTTTTTTCGTTTTCGTGCCTTGGGGGGGAAGTCTCTTCACACTGCGGACGCGTGTGAAAGACCCGCCCCGTTTTCCAACTAGTTTGCAGTTTCTCGTTCGAGCATAGGACCAGGGGCAGCCCTTGCGGGTGCTGTGGCGTCCAGCGGATGCCTCGCGCTCCCGTAAGTGCTGCGCCCGCGCTGGGGGAAGAGGGGGCTGAGTTTTGGAAAACGAGTAAAAACGGGGTCAAATTGTGGGGAGAGAGGATAGGGGTGGAGGTATTCTCGACTGGTTCCCCGTCCGCCGGGTGATGTTTTGCAAAGGCTCGGTGGACGTACGTAGGTATTTTTACGAAATTTTCACATTTTGGAAATAGGCGAGTGGCACGTACCCGTTTAGCCGACGGGAGAGTTTTCATTTTTACAAAATTTCGTAGGATCAACGAGTGTACCGCATTCGGGACTCACCTGGATGGACTCTTCACACAGCGGACGCGTGGAAGAGGCCCGCCCAGGGATTTCACTTTAAGAGCTTCCGAAAGTTTTCTCGCGTAGGCCTAAGCACTAAAGGGCAGCCCTTGTGGGTGCTGTGGCGTCCAACGGATGCCCCGCGCTCCCACAAGTGCTGGGCCGCGCCTTATCAGTTAAGCCAAGCAAATTCAAGTGAACGACAATTTTCTCAAGTGTTGGAGGTGTATTAAGCAAAGAAATTTCGGGAGGGCAGTTGGAGTGCCGCCAGGAACACGTTACTAACGGGGAGCGAAATAAAGCCTCAGTTTCACCTAGTAAAACTTTGGGTAGAGGGTTCCGCGTTTCTAAAAGGGCTCCAATGGAGCTCACAGAATGAAATTTCGTCATCCCAACCTAAATCGGTACTGTAGAGGATCGCACTAACTCTTTGAAGGTGTGGGGTTGAAAGATAATTTTAGGTGCAGGGTTGAAACTATGGGAATTTATCGCGATACAGGCTACGTGTTGGACCCGAATTTTGTACCATGTTTATTTTGTAGTATACTGTCGTTCGGTTATGATCGAGTGTGCCCGATTTGGTAATGTTTGTGGAGTGCCAGCTATTTTAATACAAAAAAGTAAACGGTTGAAGTGTGAACTTATTCTAGGCGATTTGGCAAATCCCATTAGACACCTATATTCGAGTGAATTCACCCCAGTCGAAACGAAGACCCGCTCCACGAGAGTCACCGAATCCAATTTCTTGGCCCATCCCGAAGTTGGCCACAACAGTTAAATAAATTAGTAGGGTGACGCTCGCACGCTCCCGCGCGTTCTTTCGCTCCGTTTCCGGAACAAATTTTGGTCAACCCGTCACCTCATGATATTCAAATATTGCTGAAAGGCTGATCCCCATTCACTACTTCTTAATCCAACCAAGGTAACCTTAACCCAAATACTACTAGCCCAGGGCCCGAGATTTTCAGGGAGATCACTAAGCCTGTGCAACCCTTTAAGGTAAAGGAACCTCTCCGGTGGGAGAATTTCCCTAGGACCTTGGTTCCGAACCCACTAGTGGAATTTGAGGGAATAACGGGTCAGCCTTATTACCTGTGAGCAGGTTTAGGGGATGACCCTCCCTCAGGGGGACCTCCGTACCATTAGACACGTGGGCCTCTATAGGGGCCAGGCCGAACACCCTGGTAAACCCGCCGAGCAGCCCGGTAAGCTAAGGGCTTCCCATCGGTTAGACTAGGATCCACCGGGGAATCGTTCAAGCCGGGGTTGTCCGGGCACCACCGTGAATATTGAGAGTGGTGCAGCTGGGATCCATTAGGGCCAGAACTGGTCCTAGTATACATGGATGTATATAATAGAGTAGGTAGAGTACTGGGCGAGTGTGTAGCTGTGGAAACTCTTGAAGTTATCGAAACTTCACCGAAAGTAACTGAGTGTGAGTAACTGTAGTGCAGAGACATAACTTAGAAAACACCAATAAAACATTTCTTTTAGAGTTCACTCTAAAAAAAGTACACGAACTTCTGCGTCATAGAACGAACTACGACCAGAAAATATAAAAATATCATGAAGTCGATAAGCTTGTTTTATCCCTCCGTATGGTTAAATGGCGTTTAATGATCCAGAAAATAATTATTCATTAAACATTCACTTTACATATTTGTCAGCTAGTCGCCATTTCAAATATATTTAGTAAAAACAAAAAGCATAGAAACATGCCGTTAGAGTGTAAAACAAATCAATTATTTAGTGTCTTGGAAATTAGTACTAAGCAAATACGCTACAATACGCCGTCTATTATCATAAGATACATAGCACAGCCCGGCTAGTGCAGACGTACTGCTCCAGCTAGGCGGCGTACTCTACTTTGCAAGTGCCGCAATCGCATATGCCTAAACATCATGAGCCGTATTTGACTATGCGACAGAGTCCGACCCTGGGTGCAGATATCTTAAGGTAAATGATGCACTAGTGACAATTACAATACTGTGAATATGCACAATAATGACATTAAGTTGAAACAAATTCATCCAGTCATTACGTTATACATGTTTACAGCAGCAATTGCGTTAATTTTGTATTTTCTAGTGCTACTGTTGGGCTTCTGGGTAGTAGCACAATGGGCAGGGATAAAATGAATATCGTCACAAACACTGTGAAAATTTATGACTATACAGGCGTGTCTGATTACCTATTTAGGATAGTAATGTAATTTGATAAATTTTACATTAAATGCGCACGTGGGCTAGTAGCTGCCAACTTCCACCTTTGCACAGAATACGTAATCTTGGATAAACGTACTGGCTCTCCTATATCGGCAAAATACACCATAGAATACTTCGAGCGAGCACTATGTTAGCTCCTATCGATGTTCAAAATGTGTCATCTTAATACTATGAGTGGACTCTCTATTGGTTCCAATTTTATAGCAATGCGCAAAATGCATTATGGTGGAATCACTGTAGCCCACAGTTTACACCATTCTAACAAAAGTCATTAACCCAAAGTCAATCTTTATTAATACACAAATATCGAATTTTAGTCAGCACTGAATCTATTTTTAACAATTATATAATACAATACAGTCAAAAGCTGTTCTTGGAGGCTGTCATATGCGTAATAATGAATGCATTAATATAAGCAGGTTTTGAGTATAATAGTATTTTTCCAACCCAATACCATGTTTTAGTCTTTGAGAAACCAATAATAATAATAACTTGTGGCAAAGGCAAATTTGAAGCGATTAATTTTGGTTGTCTTTTCAACATTGCTACAGAACAAGTATAGAAGGAAAGAAATCGCACTGGGCGGCCTATCAGAGGTTTATGTATAGAATGAGTGTAGGGCGGTATCTATCTATCCGCGGTCGTAATAGTAATCAAAAATGTTTCTCGTGCTTTATTTCCGATCATGGTGGTATTGTAGTGCAACTAGTTGTTTTGTAACAACAACGATAATGCTTTTGGTAAAACCTTGTTCATTTTTTTGCTTAAATAATTTTAAATAGATTTGAAAAGTTTTAAAATAAAAAGAATAAAATTTGAAAAATAAATAAATAAAGAAGAACTTTACTGGTTGCAGTAAACATAAGAAAGTTTTCGGCTTTTGAGACTGACCGTCTTGGCCGTGGGTGGTTGGATAGAGCAATCAATAAAATGCTATTCTGTAGCCATTTTGAGAGCTATTTTTCTTTTCTTGGGAACGAACTTGATATTGATTTGAAATGACATTGCTTTTAGTTAGTGGGATCTACTGTTTTCATAGAATGGTAGTTGCACAATAAACCAAATATCAACATGAGACACATATGCAAGCCGTATTTGAGATACATATTTGACTCTAAGCATTACTGTCATTATCATACGATTACAGCGGCGGAAACAGTAATTACGTGGAGGTCGGGTTAGGGATTGCTCCATATCGTAAGCTGTTTGTCATGTAAAGTGGCATTCAGTGCAGCAGGATGACAATTTGACATACCGTAGACGTTCTGTGACGGGGAGGGGGCAGAACCCACGCTCCACTTTTATGGCTCTGACTTTGGTAGATAGTTACGTGGTCTATTTCGGGTGCATGTCTCAATTATATAACAGAGCTATCAGTTCGATTATTCCGTGCTCGTTTCTAGTTCCCGCCAAAGACATTCCCTCGTGCAGAATATTTTCTAATGTGGGTGTAGTGTCTCATTATGTACCGGCAAGAATGCAGAGACTTTTCTGCGTTTCTACATCGTTCGCATTATTGGTGTAGGTGCCAACTGTGTTATAACGTTCTGTTTTAAACAACTACCTTATAGCTTATCAGTTCAAGACAACCAAACAACAATTTGATTAGAATTAAATACGGATTCCATACAGCAATTACATCAGAGAGGCTACCACGACTGCACCCAAACTTTAAATATAGTCCATTATCTAGATATTGTGAGCGGCTGCTGGACATATATACCTTACTTCACCATTTATTGTACCATCCTGTCCTGGCTCGAATACCACACTCTCAGATTATGATAGTTTGCCAGTTTCCCTGATATAACTTCTTAATTTTCACATTATCTGAGGTTATTGACAAAGATTCGCACTATATGATCAATTTTATAATCTCTAATTCAGGCAATGAATGTCACATATAAATGTATTAACTTTAACATTTCAATTTTATTAGTTGATCCTTCGTTCAAAGTTCAACGTTTTTAATCTACTTCTAGTCATCCCAAAGTAAACTTGTGGGCATAAATGAATTCTCGCGTCTCATAAATCACGAAATCAATATAGCATAATCGGAAAAAATTTACTGAAGTAGCTTTGAAGGTGATTTTGGAGCTTTTATCATCAACTACTATCACTTCAAATTCTAAAACAGGACAATGAACTAATTACTTTTATCATCTACAGACAAACATTTTATGATACATAAATAATTATTGAAGTTTAACTAAGCATAGACAGGGTAAGTAAATTATATGCTTAAAGCTAGGAGGTTCAGATATGCAGTAAGAGTGATACGTTTGCAATCATATCAAGAAGGATCAGTTTCTAGATAATCGATTTTACACAGTCTGATAGATAAACTTAATTTCTTACAAAGCTACACAATATTTTTTACACAACGCCTGATCGAAATAAACCTAAGTTGATATTTAATACATTTGGCGCTTCTACAAACGTTAAGCATGGGAATAGTTGTATGCACTGATTAACATAGTTAAGTGTGATATAGCCATTTCTAACCTGAATTTAACAATTTGATATAATTTGCAAACAATTCTAAACCCTGCATTGTATGAATTCCTATGGAATACTGTTTGGGAGATAAACTTTAACAGTTTACGTTTAGTGTTTCCTTCTATGATAACATCTTTTTAGCCTCAATTTTATAGCTACTTGGATATGGGCCCTTGTCTTGTTTAGGAGCCGCACGTTTTAGGGGTCACTAAAAATAGAACAACACACTACTGGTGGTTGCTTGCGGCAGTTCCCTCCCTATCTCAGGCTTAGACTTAGTCTATGATTTTATATATATGTGAAGCTAAGGCTAACGATTTAAGTTTAGTTAGTTTACTTAGTTACACATAAAGTTGGCTCAGAGGCTGACAAAATTGTTTGTTTTTCAAAAGAGAAACCGAAATTGCTGCCAGCTAAACCCTGAACTCGCGCTGTGCACGAATACGACTATAAGCTTTAACGTTAGGCGGAAAAATAATTGGTTTCTGGATGATGGTATAACGCAGTCGCAATATTTAAGTCTACTATGAGCACATAGTAGCTGAAATATCTAAAAAAGATCAATGCTTTGTGCAAATATATTTATAATATAAGAATGAACATGTTATTAGACTAGCCGAAGATTATATAACTTGCTCTTTCTTTCATGCCCATTGTGCATGATGGACTTTTAGCGGATATTATGCAGTGATGCTTCAACTAAGTTCACTTGTTCGGTGGTTGTTTGCACGCGCGTGCAGCTCAGTGATTTGCATACGCAATTTTCTACCATACAACCGAGTCCGGTCCCGAGCACAGGTTTGAAGTTGCTAGACATTGAATAACATATATACGCAAATACTTTCTGGTATTAACGGTTAAATTTAATTTTCTCGCATAAAATTTCAAAGGAGAAATTTCGAACGCTAGCTATTTATAACAAGTTGGGGCTTTGGAGGATGTGAAAAATGATCTAGTACAATGTATTGTCGCCTAGTGGAAGTGATAATATCATTGACTTGAACGATAATGTGCGATCAGATCCGTCGCGCAGCAACTCTGCTTCATCGTATTATTCGTATTTGCATCATAAACCAAGCTAATTAGTGTATGAACAATATAATCATTGTTACAATAATTTATTTCTATTAATACTAAGCCAGCGTGACGTAGGTCATACATGCACGACGGCCGAGGTCTCAAATGCATGAGTCCACGTTAGGTGCGTACAACTGGGTTGATCTTTTGTCAAGTCAGTTTACTGATTCTAAAAGCGATGAATGCAGACAAATCACGATTTTCTATTATATTCGCGTACACGATCTGCCGTGCAGCAATGTGTAGGCGCTGTTCGCGGTCACTATTTTGCAAATTAGCATCGCATTTTTCTGACCGCGTACAATTGAAAACACCTCTCGTAACCTATCGTGTCTTTTCTCATATGCTACAATACACATAAAGACCGCCAACTTTGCCGTCTGATTCACACTGTGTGCTGTGATTCACGCTATTTCACACTAACTGAGCGTTTCTGTAAAGGTCTATGACTGTTTACGTGGTACACCGTGCACGTAGTAAATTTTGCTTGTCTGACGTTAAGTTAGGATTTGGGCACTTGCCACCGTTTTGCGTATGGAAAACGTAAATTTTTTACTTTCCGGTTACTTATGTCTACTTTTAACATTTCAAATGTTAGTCTGTATTTGCGCCCGATATTTCTGTCTTTTCGGCTTTAACAGGGCCCATGGGACGCGGCAATATTTCGTTGACAGCGTAGAAACCCGGAAATTTATGGCAACATTATGTAACTAGTATAATATGGTAAATTTCAAAATAAATTACTTTAATATGATTTTACTTATTAAAGGATCCATGTTTTATAATATTTTTAGAATTTAAAATATTTGCTCGATAAAGAAAAATTTTTCTTTCGACTGACGTCGTATTGCGTCAATCAAAAGTACAAAAACACCAGCTATTCAACAAAGGATGACTCTTCGACGCAACATAATTTATTGTCCCGGCGGCGTAAGTTTAGTGACAGTTTGGGTAACTAATTTGAATACGCATTGCTTTAGACAGCTTACTGGATTGGTTCTCTAGGCACAAATTCTACAGACATGGTACTTATTGGAAATTTGAAACTATAAGTGTTTTCTTACAAATTGCACGTACTTGTAATTCTATGTTTGCCTAAACTACAGAAGGTTCGTAACTGTTATATTGCCATAAAATAGGTCTCAATGTCAACGTCAATATAAATCAAAATCAATACAAATTAATACTTCGATGTACACAATGTGCTCGACGTCTCTAATCCCGAATGTCACTGTGTGAAATTACGCCTTGTCTTTGTTGGTTGGTTCAATCAAGGACTTCGTTTGACCAGTCTATTGGTTGCCTGCCACGACATTAGTGTACCAAATAGGCATAGTCGAATCCGATCGACCGCGCGAAGTCATTGCCGATAACTTGCAGTAACACAGCATGAGAAGAAAGACACTGATTGGCAAAACCATACGCAACGAGTAAACAAACTGAACAAACTGCATTACTGAAGGTGTGCCGATATTTATAGATTGATCGGACGCCTCATTTGCATATTTGACGGAAACCTGCGAAATAAGAAGTAAGTTAATATCATTACATAAATCCCTTCGTTTCTAGCGGAGCTGTTAGCTGTTGTTAAGCACCTGAGTTGGAAACCGGCCTTTTTCGAATACTGTCGCGTAATTGTTGAGACCGTTTGATGCCTTGAGTGACTTGCTGTTTGCTTCAATGCGCGATGTACATCAGTCCTCTTGGCTAATGTATTTGGTTCGAAAGTACATGTGGCCTTGACCAAAACAAATGTAAGCCTTTCAGCACCGAAAAATTGTACGGAAATTGAATTGGATGGTTTCTTGTAAGATATGAGTTCGGTATTGTTCGACGATATGATTTCGGGTGGCTACCAAGGCCAATTTCGCATCTCGAGCAGTACAAAAGTTTCTTCTTGTAGATTGTCGCATGGATTGTCGTCGAATAGTGATGTGGAATCTGGTTCATTAATGAATGTTGGCTTGATTCGGCAGATGCTGACTGGGTCGTCGTTATTCGGATGTTGGACCAGGAAGATTTTGTCATCACTGTCTTATTTGGACCTTAAACAGTAGCTGAACACCATTATTTATAGCATCGCCTAAAATCCATGGTTGTTTAGGTGGAGCGATTTCGGTTAGAACGTAGCATGGTAATGAATAACGGTGTTAAGGAGCATTCAGTTTGCTAACTATGGAAAACAGTTTCATTAAGAACTCAAGCTCGACCGAAAAGTTGTTAATTGCCATGAAATAAGGGTAGGACAAATGGATACTTGAATTGTATACCGTCTCGCATGGAGCAAATCCTTTGTCGCTGAAGCTATTACGAATTCCCAGCATTTCGCGAGCACCCGACGTCCATGCCCGGTTTAACAGTAAGCACGCAGTTCGTTCTTGAGAGTCAGTGCAATTCACCGTGCCATTGCACGCCGGGTGGTAAGCTGTTTTTCGACACATTTCGATACCTGATTATTCCATGAGTAACGATCATAACGCTGGTTCGAACTGTGCGCCGCCGTCGCAAATGAGCGTCAGCTTAATTCCGAACGATTGACCCTATCAGTGCAGACTCAGTGGTCATGTCAAATAACATTGTTTCTGGTCATTTTGCATTTTGATCAATTATGGGTGCCAAGTAAGCTTGAAATCGGATGGCAGAAACGGTCTCATGATGTCGATATGGACGGTGTGAATACGCCCAGTTGTTACTGTCGATCCAACTTGACTTTTAGCATGACGAACTATGTTACCACGTTGGAATTCGAGGCATTGACAACACCCGATTCTTCCCGGATGGACACGGACACACTTGTCGATTCATGCCAGACCAAATGTAGCTGTTTGAGATGTGCTTGAGAGTAGCGGGGGCTCTGGGTAAGCTAGGTTGTGTGGCGCCTTAAAATAGTTGAATTCCATTTTCGTTGGCACACATGGCCAGAACTGCGCAGTTGCTGTTTTGCAATACACAGTTTTCCAATCGATAATATGCAGTTTGATTGGAAAATTGCTCGGGTTGATAAAATTCATGAGGCTGTTGTCCACGGCTTGGAAATATGCCGGTTGACCGCCAAAGCAGGCCAAAATAAAACAAATTGAATGAGAAACAGCGTCTGCTACAACATTATCGACACCGGTGGCGTGTTCGATGTTAAACTGAACTTCTGAAATGTATGAGAGCCAACGGCATTGCTGTAGCGTTGGGTTTGTCATTGATAGCACATCGACAACGATAATGTTGAATGGTAAAACCGAATCATGAACAATGTTCCAACGCTTTGTATATTTCGAATAGCACCCTGTCAAATGCTGATACTGGTAATTCAAGTTTAGCGAGTTTGTCTGACTAAAAAGCAATTGGTTGTGAAGCATAAACATTTATTTGACGCAGTGCTGCTGCAATAACATCAACGCCCGATGCATCAACAGCTAGATAATATTTCGCCATTGCAAAAGGAAAACCAGAATGACTGAATTTGACAAAACGGGTTTCACGTCGTTGAACGCGGCGTTCGCGGCATCGGATCGTTAAGTCGAAATTACTCTTGCCAACCTTGCCTCGGGACATATCCGTTAGATGAGCAGCAGTACGGGAAAAGCTCGGAGTAATAGTCTGTAGACACTTGCCATTGTAGCCTTCTGACGGTTTGTGGTTGTTGAAATTCGTTGCTCGATCAAGACTTTTCAGGTGTTTGGTCGAATAACGTTACGATCTGTTTCGACGTCAACAAACTTGCGTTCGGGCTAAACAACATGCATTTATTTTGATGAAGCGAGGACATATTTGTTAAGACAACAGAGATTTAGTTGAAGATATTGGAGTTGTTCATCACCATCGTCACCGGCTACTAAAATATCATGGAGATATATATTTAGGAACGGTAGACGGGTAAAACTTGAGTCCTTGAGACGTTGGAACGTTGCTGGCGGCGTTGCAAAATCCGAGAAACATCCATCGAAAAAAATCGTCCTAATGGAGTTGTAACTGCGGTCTTCGGTTCATCCACGTTGGCAAATGAGACCTGGGTATAAGCGCAAACTAGATTCAATTATGAAAATACGGTTATTACATTAATATCGTTGGTCTGATCGTTGCGATTTGCCGTTGGATTTCTATCAGGAACTGTCTGACTCTTCTAGTTTATGTAATCACCAGTAGGGTGCGGGCGGGAGTCCGACTCTAAGAGCCATATGCTGCGTGGATACGTAAAGTAACTTGCCACGACAGCCTTTATCTTCTCATTTTACGAATGCCCCCTTGGCGGTCGCAGTTTCAAACCAGATAGTCGACGCGGACAGTCACATCAGGAAGAAGCGTTTCTGAAAATTCGCAGTTAAGGCGCGACAGCTTGAAGATGTTTGGAAATTGTTGGAACGGTTTATGGGCAGCGTCGTGTTGACCTGGCATGTAGATTGAACGCGCCGGTAGTGGCGTAACCACGTTCCAAATATTAAGGTGGCAAATTCAGTAGTTTCAATTGTCACCGGCATTTCATTAACAGTAGATTATAAAACTTCAACGACATAAAATATTGATGCGGAATGTTACCTCAAATTTCCCGAATTGATGAGGATTGTTACCTCAAATTTCTCGAAATTTATTTTTGAAAAATTCATTTGGCGTGTTTCACTACTTTCGATATATTCGCGAACGATAGTGTCCATGTTCAATATGCCCAATCGAGTTTGATATACGTGACAAATCGCAGCATTGTATAATCTTGATTGTCTCGTGCCGTTTCTAAACCAAGCCTTTAGCCTGATGCCTTCTAGTGTAAAGCACTGAAGCTGCGTTCAGCTTCGCAAGAAGGCGCAGGTACAACAAGGCATAGACAGATTACTTGTTCGACGTATTGATAAACAATGTTTTTGGGTCGCAAATCTTAGAATGTGCTAGGACGGTCTTGAGCTCCCCGGGAACCAAGTATGAGACCCTGTGTAGGCCAGAACCTTAGGTCCTAGGCCTTATAAAGTAGGCCATGGTTGTTGCGCCTACGTACGCTGGATTCACTAAAGCAGAAATTTTCTATGACATCTGGGCAGATATTAAACAGTCCCGTTGGTTTGCTGGAATTAGTATATCATTGAGACAATAAACTATAAAACCACGTTGGTGCATAAAATCTCTACCTAGAATAGCCCGGTTGGCGTCAGCGACGAAGAATGTCCTTCGAAAAATTTTGGAAAACCGGTTAGTTGGAAAGATAGTTCGTTGGTGCCCTTGATAATGACTTTGGTGCCGTCTATAGCGAACGGCCGAATCAATCGATTTCCAATAGGATTATAGTTCGGTGCGTGAATGGGTTGAAGAAAAGACCATGTGCTGCCATTGTCGAGGATGAAGATTGCCAACAGAGATCGCACTAATGAATACAGCGTTGAGGAACCCACCACATCGTGCACAAGCAGTGGGTTCTAGTCGTTTTCGTATGAAGTACCAATGCTGGGTTTGACCGCGAATGTGTAAAATTGAAGACCATGGCATTTTTTGTGATCGCTCTAGAATTTCCAGTGGTACGTACCAGCAATACTCGGTTTAGTATCGGTTGGATTGCGACCACTAACGCTTGCTGCGGTAGTTGTTATGGTTGTCGCGACATCGATCCTGGAAGCTACGAATATTCGACAACCGCGGAAGATCAACTTTTGCACCGGATCCGACAGCTTAGTGATTAAGCTCCTTTGAAGCTTGCAAATCTCCAAATTTGTCGCATTGGAGGTGCGTGTCTGACTAACTTGACATATCATGCCTGGGTCAGCCATTTCCATTATTGTATCTGCGATACGTGTCCGTGGTATGAGCGAAACATTGACCGTATAGATCAACGTTATACGAATGTGTTCCGGCAGATTATCGAGAAACCGAATGTAAACCACATCTTGGCTGTTTAGGTGCCATCTCTAGCAGTTCGCGAAGTGCGCTCGACAGTTTAAGGCCTTAGACATCTCTCAGCAAGCAACATTCGACGGCGGCGCTTGTCGGTATTGATTTAAGCATGAAACGCGCTGAAATGGAAACCGGATTCGTGAACTATGGCGTTATCTATTTTTTGATGTCGTCGTCGATTAAGCTCGAGGATTTTTTACTTGATTAAACCACGATCTAGGCGTCTTGGGATTGAATTCAGTAGATTTTGAAATGCGGTGTACAATTGAATCATTCACGAGTTATTTGGAACATTGGCATTTGAATCGACCGTATGTTAAAAGTACACAATTCGAAATGATTGTAGGCTAGTTGAAGGACGCCCGGAGCGGACGACGTTACAATTGACATGATATTGTCTTTTTTGAGGGTTTCGTGAACGTTGCATCTGCGTTGAGCAGTTGTAACATTCCTACCAGCATCTCTTTGGACTGATACGACAAATTGACAGGTCCTGGATTCGGTTCAAGGCCACTGATTACCACGAAAATCCTAAACCTTTTTTGCTTGCCGACTTCTGATGCCTTAATTCGCGATCGGTAGCACCTCGACATGAATGGTATTCGCGATTTGTTTGGTGACGCGACGATGCTTCACTTTGTACCGAACGGCTGAAAACGCTGTGGTTATGGACACGAATATTGCCACACAAAGGAACCGGGAACCGTTGTCACTGAGTTGTGCTTGTCCATTGACCGCGATTGAGGAACATAATGAAATTCACTTAGTCGCGGTGACGGCGGTTGCGACCAATGCCGGGAAACCCGGAACGAAAGTTGATGTGCTCCTCTCGGGCTCACCATTGTAATTGTTGTACTATCAGGTAATCGATATCAATACCAATGTCCATTTTAATGAAAACTAATAATCGAAGTTTATTACTTCAGCGTCCACTGTTTGCTCGAGCTCTTCGGTTCCGACTTGCGACTGTGCGCAATGACGGCACGTCTTTGCTCGTCGTTCCGATCAAAGACTTCGTTTTACATTTTCGATTGGTTGCCATGACGATAGTGTACAGAATAGGCACACCTTAATCCGATCGAATTCTTGAAGTTGACAGTGACTAGCGACATCAGCGCATAAAAGATAACACAGCGCTTGGTAAAACCATAAGCGACGATTAATAAACGGATTGAATTTCGTAAAGTGAAGGGGCACCGATATTTATACAGTGATCGGACGTCTCATTTGCATATTTGACTGAAATATGCAAATTACACGCAAACTAATATCATCAAATGTTTTTTGGATGAAAACGAATCAATATTTTTACTAACTGCAATCGATAATTATAGACAATAAAAACTATAACAACTACAAATAACAACTATTAAGCGTGGGCATATCTTGGGCCCTTAAATCATGGTTGCTGCTCTACCAAATCCACAAACTGCATTGTGCGAAAATTAGCGTTCGTAATACTGCAATCGGTAGTCGCAGCTTCAGAATGTGAAAAGGTATTGTGATGTATGGTCGTGATTTGCGTACGCATACATTTATCTATGTCAGACGTTTATCCGAGTTCATAAAATTGCATGCTGAAACGGAAGCTGATTTCCCTATTGTGCATTGTATGACCAACAAACGAGATTATGGAACGAGTTTAGGCGGACACGGTAAGTAAATTGCAATGATAATTCCAAAAATATTGATCGAAATAAGCGCTACCATGTTACTGTACTGCAAATCGTATCCACACGTAAGAACAATTCGAGATTAGAGCGCGGCGCTCGGTTTTATGGCTGTAAACGGGCGTGACGAACGACCCCAGTCTCTGTAGAGAGGGAAAGTGAACTAGTTACACTTCTAAGGTGAAAAAGCTTAGTCATATTTGCCTCTCCAACCCCTGGATTCCTTGCGCGCCGAGGTTGCGCCAAACATTTTAGTAATTATGAGCAAAATTAGAACTTTATGAATAAAGGTTGGTGGAAAATGGGGAATATATTAAGGAAAAATTGAGGAACATGTGGAAAATTATTGGTTATCCTTTTTCCGTATCCGCTTCGCCCGGAGCACCTGTGTTGGATTGCATTCTGCACCACTGGGGCAAGAGGTTGGTGAAAATTACTGGACAGTGGAGTAAGAAATATTAGAATTTCAACCTGTCTACATATAAATATCTTACACTTTATCTTTAAATAGTTATTATTGTGTAAATGATGCTAAAATATTTTTTAAATTTTTTCAGCGCATAATGAATTTGGTCTGTAAACTCATATTGATCAAACTGCGCATCCCGACAATTTTTTCGTTCATTACTAGTTTAGATAAATCTTCGACCGCGTTAACATTGCGTCCGATCCGATCTAATGTGTTTCGATCCGATCTATTTTGAGACCACATTGTATCAGGTGACATCCCTGCCAGTATGGCCAAATTCAGCGCCTGCCGTATACGGTGTATGTATATGTATTGTTTACACTGCATCATCAAACTATGTTCCGACAAATTTGTGAAAGCTTATATATCAGATAGGGTCGGATGCAATATAGACGCGCCTTTATATGGTTTGTTAGGCGACGAACTATAATTGACATTTTACTTGGGCCGGTACTGAATGTCCTGCGCTTGTGTTGTGTATGTGTAACAGGACCGTTCCGGCCCCGTTATGAGTGTTTTCAGGATTCCCACACCCAAAATCGTACTGGAACACGCTGGCACCGGGTCACATTCGTACATAAAGGACGTCATATTTTAACCATGAATCGTTTGTATAAAAATGTTATATTTTTACCATTGAATCATTTTAACCATGAATCGTTTACACAAATGTCATACTTTACCATTGAATCATTTTAACCATGAATCGTTTGTATAAAATGTCATATTTTTTACCATTGAATCATTTTAACCATGAATCGTTTATATAAAAATGTCATATTTTACCATAGAATCATTTTAACCATGAATAGTTTATATAAAAATGTCATATTTTACCATTGAATCGTTTATAAAAATGTTATATTTTTACCATCGAATCATTTTAACCATGAATCGTTTGTATAAAATGTCATATTTTTTACCATTGAATCATTTTAACCATGAATCGTTTATATAAAAATGTCATATTTTACCATAGAATCATTTTAACCATGAATAGTTTATATAAAAATGTCATATTTTACCATTGAATCGTTTATAAAAATGTTATATTTTTACCATCGAATCATTTTAACCATTGAATCGTTTATAAAAATGTTATATTTTTACCATCGAATCATTTTAACCATGAATCGATTGTATAAAATGTCATATTTTTTACCATTGAATCATTTTAACCATGAATCGTTTATATAAAAATGTCATATTTTACCATAGAATCATTTTAGCCATGAATAGTTTATATAAAAATGTCATATTTTACCATTGAATCATTTTAACCATGAATCGTTTATAAAAATGTTATATTTTACCATTGAACCATTTTAACTATAAATCGTTTATATAAAAATGTCATATTTTACCATTGAACCATTTTAACCATGAATCGTTTATAAAAATGTTATATTTTACCATTGAATCATTTTAACCATGAATCGTTCATATAAAAATGTCATATCTTACCATTGAATCATGTTACACAATAAATCGTTGGTATAAAAATGTCATATTTTACCATTGGATCATGTTAACCATGAATCGTTTTCAGTGCATAATTTGTTATATAATACTGACTTCTCGCCGGGACGAGTGTTATGAGTTGAATGAAATAGGGAAAACTAAGCTGCTTCAACCGACTTGTAAGACTAGACATTGAGCCCCACACCGATGGAAACTGGAAATTAGGTTGAAATCCAACCAGCAGATATTATATGCTAAAGCTTTGACGGTTATGAAAGCCCGGGAATAGGAGACCCCTGGCTGCACGTTCAAGTTAACAAGTTATTAAGACAAAAATCAAAAATATTAAGTCTACCTGGTTTCAGCTACACGTTAAGTAATGGTCAAGGGAAATCACCATTCACAAACAATTTTTACACATACCGCAGTTTTCGGGCTTACCAAGAACGACGGATACCGTGCTACTTTAATGGCCCGCACCCGTCTAGGGCAGTATCATCCGGGAGTAGCCGGAGTATGTTGGTAAAACATTTTGGGACTATTGCTGGACGCCAAAACCGCCACGTACAACGCCTGAACTTCGCTTGTGACGTGTACAGACAATCGCTACTTACGCTAGGTTGGATTGTCAACGTGGAATCCGGACTGTTACCTTCCGTATATTTAGGACATACCATATATAAAATATGTAAATGTATATACATGTGTGTGTGCCCCTTGGACGACTCTTTCAGGTAAAATCGCCTCGTTTCCTTAGCCCCGTTGTAGTATGCGACTAATGCAAGCCCCCACCTTCCGACATCCTTGTTGTCCTACCCACTTTTGAACCGGTGCATGCGACCCATTGTTTTGTTCATAGTGACTAATTGAGTCCAACGATGTGCGCCGGACTTCCGTCCGAGTCCCCGCTGGCTCGCTGTAGTTATTCAAAAGTGCCTTGAACGCTGTTACCAACCACTGATGGGCACCGACAATTCCAGATTTTTCTCCCAACTCCAAAATGGGCGAGCCGCCCCTAATTGGATTCGTATCGATGAGACATCACCAAAAATACCTGGCGGGTCTCGGTCCGCCGCCCAGTCAACCCTGGATAACCGGCCAAAGCGCCCCTACCGTAGTCGCTACTCTCTCTAATCGCTGTAATTTTAGTACCATTTTCACCCTTGCCGCCCCGGTAGCGGTATTATCCCTCATTCGAATCGCCGTTGGACGACTAGTCCAACGATACCCCACGAGCGTCGCTCCGCCCAACCGTTAATGCAGGAGAGCCCGCTAAAGATCCCAATACTAATATACATCAGAATCCATAAGTGGGTTCCGGCCCGCTACTATGTCCTTCCCCCTCGTGTTTGGCATCAATCGACTCCATTCTTCGTCCTGGGACCGAATCTAACCCCAGCCCCTCGAAAATCCTCCCGGATTCCCCTTGTCCACTGCCCTTCACACGCCCGCTTCGTGTCATCGCTGTCCTTTCGTCTTCTTGTCCTCGCTCTCTTTAACCGACACTTTTGGTCTGTGGTTTTTTGTTGTTGTTGTTGGTGTGTTGTGCGTGTGTGTTGATCCTGAGCGACCTTTCTGTCGCTCAGGACGCCGCTATGTCTACTGTGGGTAGTGTGTATATTTGTATGTGTGTATCCATGTGTACTGTAGACATATATGTTCATATGTATGTAAGTATTATATATCTATGTATATATATGCATATAAGGACACAACATAAGATCGGACGGACGAGGACTTCGCTTACAAAAAGCGTTAAATTTTAGAGTTTTACGGACGGACAAAATACGGACGGTTAGGACAAACGGGAGGCGAATTTAGGGCCCTCCCGCGGACCCTAGGCGCCTCGGAACAGGGCTCCTGACCAACTAGGAGTACGTTAGGGTTTGCCCCGTCTTTAACCTCGAGACGGGCATTTTCCCGTCGCCGGTTCCCTCCCGGCGGGACTTTGAAACATAGGCATTCGCACGAAAATTTCAAATAAGCTCGATTCTTTTTGGATGTTCTCATGAGCGAGGGTCATCTTCCAAGTTAAATTAGGCTCAATTAGGAGGGCGGCAAGTCGAGAACCACAAAGGCTGAGCCGATCATCGCTGAGTTAGGACGGGTTGGGAAGATCAAACAATCAAAATTCGAACAGATTGTCACGCTAATTGGGGCTGAAGAAGGAAATTGCGTGATCCGAAAGTACTCGCAATAGTTTGAACTAAGCTGGGAACGGAAGCCGTTTAAACGTTGTGAGTTTAGGATCCGATTTCGCTGGACATCCGGCGATAAGGACGGGAAATTGGGATTTCAGAGTTTACTTTTATCGAGAAAATTGGGACAAAAATCACAGATGGTCAACTTCCGAGTACTCGGGGGGTTCAAATTTAAAGTCGGCAAATTAATTGAAGCCGACTCTCTCGAAGGACATCGATGGTTTACGGTAGCCGTCACAATTCAAATTTCCGGAAGTGTCCCCAATTGGACACTGAACGAAAGACCCAAAAAAGTGGGCGGCAAGAAATCGCCAACGATTGGACGGCGACAAAATCGCCATCCTTAACTATAGGCGAAAATTTCGAGATTACGACCAACGCGTCGAAACTTGGAATCAGTTCGACTTCGACGGCGCGGAGTTCGGTCGACTCTACTGACCGGCTCCGACGCTAGAGTTTATGATGTATGGTTTCACATTGTTTTTCTGCTTTCCCGTGTTTTGGCTTTTGCGAGTTCGGAATGGGATTCGACGGTTGGAGGACCCGCGCAGACGTCTTTTGTCTTGCGGAAGGGGACTAGTGATCGAATAGTGTAAGTCATGAGGAGAACCGAGAGTATGGGGGTTTACTTTCCCCAAATGTAACAGTGACAGGTCGTTCATAGGCAATCTAATAAGTTCGTTGGCAAACCTCCACACATCGAGTTCCGTCTTGGGCATCTTGAGCGATTACACGGGACGGTGACAAATTGTAGGTGACAAAGTCGAAGTCCTGCTGATTCCCCGTGGTCATACGTAAGGCACACCGAAATGGACGCTTCTCGTCCAGGTTTTACATGACTTGCTGCTTTCGAGTTAGGGTTATCGAATATTCCTGAGTCGACCACGGTAAAATTTCCTTGAACATGCACACCACTGACATAGGGACTTGCTTAATGGTGTGTTGTTTTGGTTTCCAAATTTGTAGTTTAGTTGATCGTTCAATGCTCATGCCATGTTTGAGCTTGAACAGAAACGCAGATTAGGGACGGAGGACTAGCCTCCGTCGGGCTCTAGGAAGCCCTTAAAATTTCTTTTTCTACTGAGCTAAGAAAATTTGGGTTCACAAAAGACGAAACAAATTCTAAGTACACCAGCTTGAGCTTAAGGTGTTTGCTGTCTGCACTGAATGCTGTTTAGGAATCGTCTCAATTTGGTTATTCGACATTGGGTTTTGAGCGTTTAGATAAATCTGGTAGGCATTTCAGTCGAACCCAAACATTGCCAGGACGACTGAGCGGAGAAACGATAGGTGACCACCCTGACCCCCTTATGATCGAAAATTGGCTGGAGGAACAGGGCCCTCAGCCGACCAAAGATTCCGCCGACCCTATCTGGTGACGCGACCGCTTCGTTTTGGTGGTAATACACCATTTTCACGCCCCAAAAGACTACTTTGATAAAACAATTAAGTTTACCAGTGTTTGTTAATGTACACTGACATGGTCTTCCCTCGAGACCAATGTCCAACATAAACATCTTTGAATAAACCGTTAGTAGGCCCTCGTGCCATAACTAGATGGCGCTCATGCGGGAGAAACCATTCGTGCTCCCGCCGACAAAATAGAAAATATTTAGCCCTCACCCCAATAAAGAAAACTAGCGGACTCGCTCTGGCCATTTGGGCCCCAAACAGAGCAAGTGCAAAACCCCGTTCTCTTTTTGAAGCGAGTTGATCGCTGAGTTCGGTTTGATTTTATTATTTATCCTGAGTGCCCGTTAGGCTATGTACTATGTATGCCCAGATTCAGTTCTCTTTCCGCAGTTTCAGTGCTTGCCTTTATTTACCAGCATCATGAGTTGATCCTGCACGGGGAATTCCAGCCCGCTGCAGAATTATGCATCTTAACCATTGAGCCATAGAGACTTAGAGTCATCGACTATGAAGTCGATGATAACTCAACTGAACAACAGTGCAGTTGAGACACTGTATACAGCAGTGTATTGGGACGACAAGATCGTCGTTAAAGAGAGGAAAAGAACAAACAACCAAAGAGAAAACAGAAGACGCGAAGGCGTTCGGGGCTGATCGCCCCTGGTCCGGCCACTCCAAACGACCCCGAGGATAAGAGACAAGGCCGAATAACCGATCGGAAAGGGGCATGCTGCCCACTAAACGTACCCTCACAGTGCCACTGTCAAAATTCCTGCTGAGGAAACGACTTGAAATCAATTAACCGAGCTCGCCCCTGGGGCGGCCTCGAAAATTATCTAGAAGGGCGTGTCGTGTCATTCAACGTCATGACCGCATTCCCCTTGCCCGAATGTGATGAATTTTACCCCTCCCTTCCTTTTTCTCCTGTTTCCCGTTCGGTCAGTCGTACCGTTGACAGACAAATTTATCAGAGACAAGATTGTCAACTATTCTGTAGGCACAACAGTCGGGTTTGCCTCTGAGTAACAACCGGACCACGGTATTTTTATCGTTGCTAGAGTAGAGCTCGCATGACCAAACCCGCCTTCACTCTTTTCGTTCCCTTAACCTAGTCTAATAACCGTCACCGAATGTTTGAGATGGCATGTTAAGGAGCAGTTTCTGAAGCACTCTAGGGCCCCTGCTTGCTGTTCCACATAGCTGAAATAATCACTAACATTGAGCTGAAGCAGGGATAACCGCCCCTAGTCCGCGCACGCGCGGGTATCTGCACGCTCCGTTAATGTTTTTCCTTTTTACGTCTCGTGCCCCATAGCCTCGCGGACTAAAGCAATTACCACGAGTTACCACTAGGCTTCCCTGATTCGATTCACCTAGTTCGCCCCGATATTTGGTCACAAACACTCGTCCCCAAGATAAGATTTGATCATGTAAATAAATTTGTATCGTTGACACCGAGTAGAGTCTTAGTGTATACCGAGATGATAGGGATTTTCATGGTTTGTCCGTCGGGACGAGCAGGCACTTCTTGCCATGGCTTGTGTGCGAGAATGTCGCAAGCACTGGCGTGCATGGCCTTCTGACACGTCCATTTTCGTTTGCTACTGAAACTAAGGAATAAAATCATAGGATCACAAGCAAAATTTGACACGTTCACGGCGATAACTCGAAAAGTTCCCCAGGGATTTAGGCTATTTGCATCGAGATAGAATCTATTGTAAGGAGCAGGCCACGCTATTGATTTTCCGACATTAAACATTCAGGGCTCGTCGGAACCCTGTGGGGGCCACAAACGCTACAATGCTCTAGCATGGAGCATATCAAGTTCTTAAGTAGACAATCAACTTGAGTCTCAAATTTCTAAGGACATTTTCAACTTTTATTCTAACATTTAACCCAACAAATTAGAACTAAACAACTTCGGATGAGTCTAGGATAGGGAATAGCGGCTAGGCTCCATGACCTGTGAGCAGGTGTCGGTGCTAGCGTCCCTGGAGGACCTCAGGAATCATGCCCGAGACTAGACACGTGCGCAACCAATCGGACGGGGTCCGAACACACCCCGTGAAGCGCGCCTGCGGCTTGCTAAGCTCCGTAGCTTCTTGGGTGTGACCAAGAATGGGACAAATTTTCAGCATTTTAAGTCTACCCATGAGGTCATGATAGCCGGGGTCGTATGGGCATGGTGTTAGGAAGTTGCGCCATGCAGCTGTGTCACCGTTATTACATATGTACGACTTATGTGTAATGTTCTAACTTACTAGACCAATTACATACAGGGTCTCGCTTAGGTTTTCACAGTATAATAACATACCTTGATAGTGTGGAATTTTTTTTTAATTTAGGGTTCTGCACATGACAATCGCTTTGAGTGACTTGTAAAGCGGAGAATACCGGGAGCAAGTCGTCCGCGAGAAGACTATACTAGTTACGCCAAAGCTTCCAATGTTATAAATATAGTACACGAATGTTTGAACAAAAGCAAATTGATCTCTTCTTCTTCATAAATTTATATCTCAAAATGTTTCTTGTTATATACACCGAAGTTACCATTATTGTATTATTTGTCTTGGCATGTATGTTTTCCTTGAGTTTATTATGTTCATCCGCGCGAAATCTCTTCAGTTATAATGTATGTATATCGTGTATGTCTTGTCGTGTATATTGTGAGATGATAGGGTGGATTTTTGCGTTATTTGTACAAATTCCCGGAGGGGGGAGAGAGAGTGGAGGGACAATTCTCTTGGTTCTGTCCTGTCCCCTATCTTTCGTCCTTTCTCTATGCAACTAACATGTGTTCACAATTTGAACAAATAAAAAAATTATTTTTGTTCAAATTTGAAAAAAATTTGGGCGACATAACAAAAATTGAAAAGGCAGCACGATAGTTGAGGTGACAGAACAAAAGTTGTGGGGGACAGGGCAAATGTGTGAAACTTGTCTAACCTGTAAGTGAGACAAACAACGCAAATATAGACCGAATCATCCCACAATGTATATAAAGTGGCATTTGGTTACACTCCTCTTCGGGGGCTAATCACGAACTCTTGCTTAATATTTGTGCATCATTGCTTAAAGGCGCATCACTCATAGCGGCGGCCAGACGCTTTTCGGGAAAAAGATGTAGCCCTAAAGTTTTGTGCTCGATTGTCCCGTAGCGCCCCCTCCCACTTTTGAGTGGTGCACTGCACCCTTGTGATTGCTTTTATATATGAGTAGATAGAAAACCCGGGTTTTGCGCCCCCCACACAAGTGGGGTGGGTGGGGTGACAGATGGTATTCAAAAGTTATCTCTCTGATATTGCAACCTAACTTCATTAATGATCATCTCAGGTCCCCACACAAGTGTGGTGACTCTTGGTTATATATAATATATAATAATAATTATAATAATATATATAATCTGAAACAAAAACAATGTTGAAAAGTAACTATTAGGAATCATCATGAATCCTGATACCTGTGTGGGGTGACATGTGGAGGTATATGATACTTGTGTGGCGTGATATAATACTTGTGCGGGGTGATATAATAGTTGTGTGGAGGTATATGATACTTGTGTGGAGGTATATAATACTTGTGCGGGGTGTGACATATGTCAGCTATACATAAACCAGATGGTTACACTCTATATAACCACTCACTTCACTCCATTTTCAACAGTTTTGTTTAATCATTCACTTCGCTCCATTGTCTAATCATGGCTTTTCAATCGCTTTACGATGATGAGATCCAAATCGTTGATCCAGTGGATCTCAGTTCTGTTGGCAACTCAGATGACGATGGTCCACTGTTTGTTCCAGCAGTCAACGACTACGTCGAGGATCAAATGGGTACCGAGCTTGATGAAGTGGATGACGCTCAACGACTGGCAGATCTGGTTTACGACCAGATCGATTTCGACAACGTCGAAGATCCAGACCTCGTGATGGAAAACGAGTTCTGGACCGCCTTAAAAGCAATCGTCTGCATCGATATCTTACGGGTGCCGCAGCTGGTGTGCAACCGCTATTCCGACCGTCTACGTTTCCTGGAACAGCGGAAGATGGACGAACATGCTGACCGGGTTTTGGAAAAGCTCGGCATTCAATACACCAGCGAGTGCCATGCGTGCTACTACGAAGAACCCGGACAACGTTTACATCAGCAGGCTGGTGGCTGCATGCATTCGTCTCGTTACTGCAAGCGCGATATTATGGACGCCTGCACACTGCTCAATATCAAATACACGAACCAGCTATGCACCTGTCTGAAAGATAAACTGTCTACATTCAGTGAGAGATATTGAAATGTATATATAATCGCGTGTATGTATACTTGTTTTGTGTAGTACTTTAATTGTAAATAAAAGTTACATAGTGTGTTTATTTCTTACACGCGTGACTCAGTTTGCACGACTCTCGCGTAAGATGCATTTCAACAGAAAGCTAAGAATACAACTGGATCATTTTTGCGAAAACTGAGACATACTAATCATGTACAGAACCATAACTTTACATGACCAGTATGTTTCAGCTCCCATAAATAGGGTCGCTTGTCGTTATATGTTGTCGACAATTTTGAAGCATTAAATTTACCAGTGTCAACAACGGTTTCTAAACTCATATTTTCGTTTTAGTGCATAAATAGCATGTGAATATACTAAAGCTGTCA
>JASANE010006566.1:0-20673 GCA_030248225.1 Trileptium ribeirensis | reverse complement strand
CAAGCTGGAGGTCAAACGACCATAAGGTTTATTTTGGTAGTAGATGATTCTCTAAACCATGCTGTGGTTGATGGGGGGTTTCAGTTCCGACCACTTTTACAAGTCCTCCCCACCTATTATTTCGACAACCAAGTTATAATGGTGATGTTCTATTCCGAAATTAGGTTGAAATTATTTACTCGTGTTTAGGACCATTGAGAAAGGTTTACTAGAATTTTAGCGACCATTAGGCTCAGTTGATTCTGTCCCTAGGAATTTGTTCTTCTTTTTTAGCAAATTTACTTAACTCAAGCAAACAAATTTTGATTTCTCCCGTAGACTTGCAGTGCCCGCAGGGCACATTTACGCTATCCTTTGTTGCAAATCCATTCGGCCCCACGAGCAGCATGAGTGACGACCATTCCGCTTAAGTTGCAAAGTCTTAAACAAACCGACAAAGCGTAAACCCGAAAACAAAGCCTGGTCGTGACCAAATCCATAATTACTCGATGAAAATTTTGACCGCGTTCGTCTCAGGAAAAAGTTTTTTGACCAAACTCATCTCAAACGTCATGTAAAATTGCGTATCTATGGCATCAAAATGAATAATTTTGAGGTCTACCTAAGACCGCTAGGAACCAGCGTAACTTCGGGTAGAAAGATTTCCAATCACCCGAATCGGACCTCGGACCTGGTGATAGATTCCAGGTAACACTAGATGTAGCTCATCCGGAATAGGGGAGGACTTTGTCGAAAGGCGGACGGGAAAAATTCGACTCGAAAGGGGCACGGGTGGTAGGCTACCATCAACTATGAAGTTTAAAGGGGCCTCTGCCAACATATGAATGACCATGATCTGCCTTTCATTCGGCCTTGGGGGACTAAGTCCACCCAATCCCCTAGACCGATACGTCCCATAAACCAAAACGGCTGAGCCGTCAAATCAAAAGAGAAACAGGAAAACAGATCGAGCCACAACGCGTAAAAATGATGATAAGAGTAAACGTCGGAGCCGGTCAGTAAAGTCGACCTAACTCCGCGCTGCCGAAGTCAGAATGATTCGAATTTTCCGAGCGTTATGCCCAACCTCGAAAATTTTGTCGAACATTTCATGTGCTTTTCTTTTGGCCCCAATCATGGGCGACTTAATTCGGGTCGTGGTTTGCCGAGTCGGTCTTGTGATTCAATCGGAAAATTTACAATTTTCCGGAAGCCAACATTACCGTAAACCATCGACGTCCTTTAGTGAGAGTCGGCTTCAAAGTGAAATCGCCGACATCAAATTTGAACCCTCCGAATAGTCGAAGGTCGAACACCTGCGATCTCAACCTCATTTTTCACGGAACTGTGAACTCTGAAGCATTTATTTCTCGTAATAAGTGCCGCATGTTGCTTTAATTGGGTCGACCTCATTAATCAATAAACATTGCTCATCGTTTAAGACCTCAAGAGTCGTTGCGACGATCGTCAATCAATCCAAAGACGCGTAACTTCCACAAAACCTTTAGCCCGGATTAGAGTTGGAATCTGTTCTCGTTTTCTTGGGTTATCCAACCGTTTCCTCGTCGTTGAGATCGATCATATAGCGTCAAGCGTGATGGCCGGAAAATAGCTCATAGTACAGTCTGAAAAGACGACCACTCATCATCAACGCAATCTTTGAAAAACCGCAATCAATCCCATAACCCGAGACGTTAGCAAATCACGTCCAGCTGATCCATTATCCCAGGTATGGCATCATCAGTTAGTTTTCCCCTTCTTTCTTTTGTTATCTTTGATATCTCGGGACGCCGTCTAGCTAAATCGGCTTTATTGCGATGCAAAAGATGACCCTTAATCGTGAGGATACCTCAGAACATCGAGCGAAACTGCCTCTTTCCGCGATTTCCAGTTCACAACGTCGGCTTTGTAGCGTTCCAGGGGTCATCGGACGGGGCCCAGACGAAGGTCGGCGACGTAGCATCCACCCGGCGAGCGTTTGACGGGCGGACACCCTCGGCCGAGTCTCCCGGAAGCCGCTACCGGTTCCCAAACCTACCTCATTTCCACCCCGTTTCTACGTCTATACATATATACGTATATGTTATATATTGTATAAAACTCTTAAATTTTATCAAATTTTATATATAAAATATATGTATAAATATACAAATATATGGTGTTGTACTTTTTTGTTTCTCTTTGTGTGCCGTCGTCTTCGTTTCCGGCATTGATTGCTAGTGCGACGAGGACACGGCGGCAACGCAAACAAGGGAACACGACGAGCGACAACGGCGGTCCAAGAGTCAGCCGAGAAGAAAAGAAAGGGAATAGAACACAACAAATAAAAGACGAAAAGAGAGAGAATATAGAGGAAGAAAGGAGAGGGACACAGGAAGGGGTGGGACAGGGGGTTCTCGCGGGAATTTCGGTGGGTCGTGGCCAGATTCATTTTCAGGACGAAAAACGAAGTCGATTTACACCAAACACAAGGGGGGGGGGGGGGTGGCGCCAAATTGGGGCCTGACCCACTCGGGTTGACTTGTTTATTTTAGTATAGGGGACTTTGGCGGGGTCTCCGGCCATAACGACTTGCCACGACCAGGCGATTCGAATGATGGCGATACCCCCTCCCCACGGGCAACATGCCGGAAAGCGTTAAAAGAGTGCCATTAGAGAGAGTGTCAGCTACGGCGGGTGTGTTTTAGGCGGCCGTCCCAGGTTAACGGGTGAAAGGACGGCGGCCCGCTGGATATTTTGGGGGAGATCTTGACGTGGTGAACGCAATGAGGGGCGATTTGCCCACCTTGGAGTTGGGAATAAATTTCAAGTATTTGTACCCAAGCTCAGCTAGAGCTCCAAACTAGGGGCGGAAAGTCAGGCGGAGGCCCGCCGTACATCGTTGTGCTCGCCGAAAGTAGGCGAGTAGAATGAGGTGTCGCATGTACACATTTGGGGTCGGGGATCTGGTACTAGAAGGATGCTACACAGGCAGGGATTTATGTCAGTCTTCCTAGTGCATTATGAAATGGTCGCAAAAGCAGAGGGGCAAATAGTATAGCAGCGTGGTGGCTTGTCAGATCGAGAACCGCTTGGGTTTATGAGATGCCCTAATGGAGGGGCTACGTAATGATGTGCAAGACCCCGTTCGGCAATTCGGCAATAAAAAGAAGGACCGGTTATTATGGCGCTATTCAGGCGGTTTTAGATGTTGATAGTGGGAAACGGGAGTTTCAGCGGCCGTCCTCTGGCGGATCAAGAGGCACAGTTAAACCCGTCGGTGTTCTTTGGTTGTCCGGTGGCACATGTTGTTTAGTGAGATAGCCGGTTCCATCGAGGTTCATCCTGGTTCGCAAAAATAAGCGGTCCCAAAAGCGACAATTCAACGAAATCGGTTGGAACCACTGACCGAACACGGACGTTTCAGACATTGGTGTTGACACAGGGGACATAAATTGGGGATTCGGCCGTTGAAATCAGCTATATACCTATATATACGTATATATATAAATACGCCTGTCCCAAGCCACTACCAACAACCAAACTTAGCGTAAGTAACGTTGTTGGTTCCATTCCAACGTGTTTCACTGCTTAATGTTACGGTTATATCCGCGTGCGATTGGAGGCATTTTGTCCTTATCACACAGCCCGTAAAACGCGCTATCAAAAAGTATTCGGGACGGGTGCCCGAAATCTGAACCAGTAAGGGGTTACGGGCCGGCAAAGAGGCCCGGCAGCCGTGTTTTCCGAATAATCATAAACTACCGTACCCCTGATTTCCATTAGCTTAAGCTTGTAGCTTTTCTGTCGTTGTCATGACCATGGCCACACGTATTATTCGCGACCATGGCTGCATGTATAATTCAACCTAAGTAAAGTAAAGTACTTTTGGCTCGGATCACTAGAGGGACGATGGCTTAACTTGAATAATCGATGCCTCCTATGCCCGGACGGTTGCGGCCGTGAAACCTTAGTGCTAAAAGGCGCCGGGTCGCGTTCCGAAAAGTGTAGCTTTCAACCCACATGACGACTCTTGATTTCCTCGGGCCAAACTTCTATCAGGTCGAAGATCGAACCTGTTTCACAAAGTATTTTCAGCTTGAACTTCAATGAATGCATAAATAACTCAAAATAAAGCATGCAATTGCAAAGTATAGCATGCATACATGGGCAATGAACAACAAGAAACGATTAGACATCAAATATTATTTTGCAAATCATTATCAAAAACAAGTTAACAAAGTAATACTAAACAACACAATGTTATAAAGACAACCATGGCACCATGCAGTATTTTGACCATCCTTATAAAAATTGAATTTCTGCAGACCTTAACGAGTACGCTGAAGTACCCCTTAAAACCGACACGTCGTGGTTTGTTCGACTTGGGATATTTTTTGGTACTTTTAGCGCCCAAAATCCTGCAAAAGTACGTAACGGCCGGGACGGTCCTGCTACATCTTTTATATTTTTAAATGGAAATTTTCGGACTCAATTGTACGGGTCGGAAACAATTTCCTCGCGTGCGTGTCTGTATTAGGGCCCCAACAGCCAAGGTCCCTTCAAAAACTCGACTCTGCACACCCGGGAGTGGTTAACCAGGCGCCCAGAGCCGTGCATTGAGCGGCTGATACGTTTCCCGACCCATGTATAAGTTAGTCCATTATGTACAGACAGCATGGAACAATATGGTACACGAGAAGTTGGTTTCATTGTTTAATTTAGCTTATAATCTGAATATTTTATTTCCGAATAAAGTCGAACGGACCAGGACAAAACGTACAAGTTTTGCTTAAATTTGTAACTTTTACGGACTGACTGGACATCGACTAGTAGGAAGGAAGGGGGTGTGTTTAGGGCCCTCCCTTGGGTTTCTGGGGTCCCAGAATAGGGCCCCCGGCATGTTAGGGGTTGCTTGGAGGATGCTGCACCTCCAGCCCTAAGACGGGCCCATTACCGTCATCGCTCCCCCCGGGTCGCGTAAAGATCAGCTAGAAATCGCGAAAGGACGCGGTTTCGCTTAAAGTTCTGTGGTGTCCTCATGAAGACGGGTCATTTTTCATGCTCCTATTAGCTTAGTTGGACAGGCGGCAAGTCGAGACCACAAAGGCGATGCAGCAGATGGGACCAATGAACAATTAGGACTTCATCCGATTGCTGGTCGTTGCGTGGGCCGATGAGTTGACGGCCAGAACAATAAGAAAAAGAGCCAACAAATTTGATAATCGCTGGAGATCGAGTGTCCCGGAAGTCGACAATGTTGACCCAAGAATCTGGGACAAGAAATCGTTCAAATAGAAGTGCCTTGGCTCGAATTTCATCGCACATCCGGCACTAATTGCGGGAAGTTAAAGCTTAAGAGCTCACGTTTCATGGGAAAACGTGGGCTGAAATTACAGATGTTTGACCTCCGATTATTCGGAGGGTTCAAATTTGATGTCGGCAATTTTGATTGAAGCCGACACTCTTTAAAGACAACGACGGCTTACGGTAGCTGTCAGCTTTAAGCTTCCGGAAGTATCTCCAATTGGACACCGAGGGAAAACCCAGAAAAAGTGGGGGGTCGGTGAATGACGGCGATTGGGTGGCGGCAAAATCGTTATCCTATAATACAGGCTGAAAATTCGAGCTTACGACCAACGCGTCGACTCTTGGAATCAGTTCGACTTCTGCAGCGCGGAGTTCAGTCGACTCTATTGACCGGCTCCGACGCATGACTTTATTTATAAGGCGTTTTCAATTTTATGCTTTCTCGTGGTTTTCTATTTTCGCGTTTGGAATGGATTCGACCATCGGAGGACCCGCGTTGACAAGTACTGTCTCGCGAAGGGGGCTAGCGCCCGCTGCCCCGGATCGAAGTTTGTAAGTGAGATGGAGGATAGTATCCTGGAATATGGGGGTTTATTTGCCCCAGATGTAACAGTAACAGACCATCTATTGGAGACAATTCGCTTCGCCCCCGATTTGTTATAGCATCACTATATCCGTGACAAACCTCCTTAAGTCGAGTCCGGTTCTGGACGCTGTGGGCAGTTACACGGGACGGTACGAAGTTGCAGGAAAATACGTCGACGTCCTTCTGATTCCCTGTGGTCTTAGGTAAACCGATTAAAAAAAAGGGACGCTTCTCGTCCCCGTTTCACAGGCTTCGCAACTACTGAGATAGGCTCATCGAATTTTCCTGAGTTGACCACGGTTAAAATTTCGACTGTTCTTGGTTAGGTAGAAAAGGGACTTGCTTTACTATTTGCAACTTTGGTTTACAAGTTTACAGCTTAGTTGACAGCTCGACGCTCATGTCGCGTTTGAGCTCGGACAGAAGTGCAGCTTAAGAACGGAGGACTAACCTCCGTTGGGGTTTAGGAAGCCCTTAAAATTTCATTTATCCTAATGAGTTAAGGAAACTTGGGAATACAAAAGATTGAACAAATTCTAAGTATCTTAGCTTGAGATGAGGAGCCGTTTTACATAGCTCGTCTCGGTCCAACTATCGGGCCCCTTATTTAAATAACTACAGAACCAGTGAGACGGTTTATGCAAACGCAGTGGACAGATTAATCAAACCCGAAATTCACTCAAACGGCTGACCGAAGCAATGCTAGGCGACCACCCCCGCCCCGACAAGACCCGATAAATGGCCGGAGGGGCGATGCTCCCAGCCATCCAAAATTCCGTCAGCCCCGTTTGGTGCCGCGTGCAAACAGTTTGTCAATAAAACGCCACGCTCGTACCCCCGAAACTACTCTGCTAAAACGATCAATTTTTCGGGTGTTCACCGCAGCATAGTTACATGATCTTCTCTTGGGGCTAATGTCCAAGAAATGAACATCATTAAAATAAGTCGATGGCAGGCCCCAACGCCGTATTCAGTCAGTGCCCCTTGCGGGAGAAGCACTCCGTGTTCCCGACTCCAAAAATCTAAGATATTTATTCCCCATCCCAATCAAGAAAACTAACCGCCTCGCTCAGGCCATTTTGGCCCCAAGGCGAGCGAGTGTAAAACCTCGGCCTTTCTTTGGAACGAGTTGATCGCTGAGTTCAGCTTGGTTTTACTATTTATCCTGAGTTGCCCATTAGGCTATGTACTATGTATGACCCGATTCTGTTTTTGTCCTTGTTTCTCTCTCTCTTTTCTGTTTCCCATTTTTCAGACTTAATCCTGCACGGGGAATTTAAGCCCTCTGCAGAATCGTCGGCCTCTAACCAGTCGACTATCCATTTTTAGAAACATCGACTATTAAGTCGATGATAACTCGACTGCACAATTTCGATAGTGCAGTCGAGACGCTGTTCAACTACAGCGTTAAAACAGTACATTAAGGCAGTAGGATAAGAAATAGGAAAGACAAGTGAACAGAAGCGAGGGAGCGACAAAAGAGAGAGAAAAGACCGAAAGACCAGAAACGCCACCCAAACGCGTACGCGCGTCCGAGGCGGCCGCCTCGTGTCTCCTTGACGCGAAAACTGGCCCTACGAGTTAAAAATTTTAAATTGGGCACGGAATCAACAGGGCCAGAACGCCCGTACATTGAGCCCCTGCCCCTGCCCCCGATAAAATCGGCCTCGAATCAAACTTAGGAATTAAAGCTCGCCCCTAGGGGCAGCCTCGGAAATTGTTCGGGAGACCACGTCGCGCCGCCTAACGGCACCATCACGCCCTAACCCCGGATCTGACGAACTATCTTGCTCCGCTCCGTTACTTCTTCTTCCCTGTGCTTTCCCTTTCAGTCAGTCGTGCTAGTTGTCGCGTTGGACCAGGGTTAAATAAAATACTCGGAAACGAAAGGGCAAGTCGTTGGTTAGGAGTTATCTTGAGTGAATGGTTTGGATGAATAATTCGTAGCCCCTAGGGGCACTTTATCGTCGGTTAAGCGTACAGTAACGATCGCACCGTACTTTAGTGTTGCTTGCGTAGGACCCGCCTGACCAAGCCACGTCGCAACTTTGCCCTGCAAGCCCCGTTCTCTGTCCGTCCACTCATGTACAGAGTTGCCCACTAAGGCATTGTTTGGTGAGGAGCATCTTGCCGAAGCACTCTAGGGCCCTTGCTTTTCGCGTCTCATAGCCGAGGAGAGTCGCTGAAATTGAGCATAAGCAAGAATAACCGCCCCTAGTCCGCGAAAACGAAGGTACCTGTAAGCTCCGTCCCCGATCTCCACGCTTATGCGCCCGCTTGCCTCTGGCTAATGTATCCGCCCGAACGACGCTAATATTGGGAGCGCTAGGATAAAGATTCCTGATGCCCCGCCAAGTTGGGCCCCTCTCGCTCTGTGCCCCTCAATAGGAGTAGACCCAAAATTATGTTGAGCCACAAATAATCCCCACCGATGGTGCAGCTATTTTATTATGTTACCGCTGACGCATTATATTAACTGTTTCGCCCCTAATCCGTGCAATTGTACATACAGTTGAAATAAAAGCGTTGGAAAGTAATCAACCGCATCCTGTCTCATTCGATTAAAAAGCGCGATACGTGCGTCCAATTGGACCGGCCAATCCTACGTGCCACGGCCTGAGGGTAATAATACCCCAAGCCATGACGCGTGCGGTTCGCCACCAGTGTCAGTATACAACATTAACATAATTATGGCGAGAGTGATCCACAAAATTATCTACCGGACTCACTCGCGAAAATATCACGCTTAAATCTCAGATAAAATTTATTAGGAAAACTTCATCACCGCATATGAATGCAAAGAGCTGTCAAATTACTAACTATATCGTCCGACGTTAAACTCTCAGGGAATGTCGGAACCGTGTGGGGGCCACATAGGCTACAACGATCCAATAGGGATAAAACCATGGCTAATCGAGATTAAGTCGAAATTTCTACTAAAACCGAACCTCCGTGCAAATTTACCTTTCATTGATAACGAACTAAACAACTTCATAATGAGCTTAGGATAGGGAATATCGGCTTGACATTATGACCTGTGAGCAGGTTTCGATGTCAACCTCCCTGGGGGACCTCAGTAATCATACCGGAATACTAGACACGTGCGCAACCAATCGGGCTTGGTCCGAACACACCCCGTGAAGCGCGCTTGCGACCTGCTAAGCTCTGTAGCTTCACCAAGAATAGGGTTAAATCTTAGAAGATTAACGGTCCGCCCTTGAGGTTACCATAGCGATGGGCATGGTGTTAGGAAGTTGCGCCATGCAGCTGCGTCCCGTTATTACATTTCTATCGTTGTCATGACCATGACCACACGTACTGTTCGCGACCATGGCTGCATGTATAATTCAACCTAAGTAAGATCGATACTTTTGGCTCGGATCACTAGCGGGCTGATGGCTTAACTTGAATAATCGATAGCCTCCTATGCCCGGACGGTTGCGGCTATGAAACCTTAGTGCTAAAAGGCGGCGGGTCGAGTTACGAAAAGCGTAGCTTTCAACGCACATGACGACTCTTGATTTGCAAGGGCCAAACTTCTATCAGGTCGAAGATCGAACCTGTTTCCCAAAGTAATTTTAGCTTGAACTTCAATGAATGCATAAGTAACGCAAAATAAAGCATGCAATTGCAAAGTATAGCAGGCATACATGGGCAATGAACAACAGGAAGCGAGTTAGACATCAAATGTTAATTGGCGAGATTATCAAAAACAAGTTAACAAAGTAATACTAAACAACACAATGTTATAAACACAACCATGGCACCATGCAGTATTTTGACCATCCTGATAAAAATGCAATTTCTACAGACCTTAACGAGTACGCTGAGGCTCCACTTAAAAACCGCCACGTCGTGATTTGTTCGACTTGGGATATTTTTTAGCAGTTTTAACGCCCAAAATCATGCAAAACCAAGTAACGGGCCGGAACGGTCCTGTTACAATATAGTGTTGGTATATACGGTATATCACCGGATGGTGTGGTCTAGACCATTGGGGGACAAAACTTTCACACGGGGGTCCTTTATAACGTAAAAGCCGCATAAAGCTATAGCGTAAAGAGCATTGCGGTTTTACACGTAACTGTGTAGTACGTGAATGCGATTCCGTACATAATCTACACGGGAATAATTATATTTTTTAAAAATGTCACATAAAAAATTTGTAAAATAAATCTTCGAAAGGTCTGCCGGCCGCGCTATTGGATGCCAGCCGATAACGTCGCTGGCCAGTCGTTTTTCCGGAAGGCCAACTTTCGGGCCGCCGTTTCACCTGCTCACCGGCCGGCAACGAAATTTTCACAGCCGGTCGACGGACAATCCAGACGGTACCAAACAATAGGCAGGGTAAAAAGAAGCAAAAAAGCGGCCAGTAGTTTATATTTAACGATCCTTAGCGATGGCACCGAGAGAAGTCACACCCTTAGTATCACTTATCACAACCCGGATATGGGCATGGGCAGTTCCGTAAATACCGCTGCAATATTTAATATTATTGTGTATAAAGACTTATTGACTAAATACTCCTTGGGACGGCTTTTAATCATACCACGCAATTATACACTTGTGTGGTTCTGATAGGCCCAACCCATACCCTAGTCATACTACGCTAGTCGATACCGTTGAAACTAGTCACACACTGTTCTTGAGGAAAAGGGGACCAATGGTCATATTGCAAAAATATATAACAGGTCAGAGCTATATAAGCCTAACATTTAGTAAGCTCGACCCCAATGACTAAACTTGTCTTTTTATAAGCGTATAACGTTACGCCGTTAGGCTTTACTTTGGATCAAAGCGAAGATTCCTCAATGGTTGTTGTTTTAGCGAATGTATATAATTTGAAAAAATATGATTTTGCCGACGGGATAAGTCAAACTGGGTAGTGTGTGTTCCTCAATTTTAACGAATAACTGAAATTTTACCACCGGCATCTATGTGCTTTGTGAAGCAATGGAGAACGTTGCGATCACTTATTTTGTAGAAAATGACATCAGTATTCCAACAATTTCTTTTTGTGCATGATATTGCACGGTATTTGGCGCAGAGCAAACATTGCACTGCAGTATCCCAAGGTACAGGATATTTAAAAGCTGCAACACGGAAACAAATCAAGAAATCTATTATATTGAGTACATTTTTAAAATTTATAATTATTAAATGAAATACCTCTGTTTACACATTGACAGTTTATTATTATATTTGTATATAACAGAATAGCGAATATAATTTTTATGACTATCTATTCTATTAATCAAAATGTATTATTTTGTTCCCAAAAAGTTCAGATTTTCAGCTAAAAATTTTTTGCAAAAATATCAAGTGCGTTTTTAATAGAATTTTTACTTTTTTCAGAATATGGATAGGATTGAAAGAATTGTAATTGCTACTTTTCCCCATAAGAAGCGACAACAGTTGCAATAAAGATTAAAATGGTTTGAAACAAAACTATTCATTCCCCTTATTAAGCTGCGCATTTAAATCTTGCAGTAATGGTATAAATAAATTTTTCTCGAAACGCGTAAATCTTAGAAGGAACATAAAAATTTGCAGAAGAGTGAAGCATTCGATCATACTTTACCTTATCCGATGATGTGGTCATTTATCGACTTACTTGTCACGCTAGGAATGCAAGGGTATCACTCAAGGTGTTTTAGGGGAGTATATGCTGCGCCTCCATGAGGTCTGCTCTTGGGTACAAACAAAAAGGTCGCAGTCTAAATGTTTGTCTTGGTGCAATATTTTAAAACTGCTACATTCTTGGTGATTGTTGTTCAGCAATGTCCAAAAATTGGTAGCTCGGTTCAAGTGCTTTTTTAAAAACAAAATAAATGCTACCTTTTCAAAGAGCAAACTCGCCTGCTTTTTGATATAAAATAAAGAAGATTGGTCAAGTTTGATATTTCACCAAGACATTCTGTTCGCCACACTGCAGGGATGATAAATTTAAAATTTGCGTAAGTTAATCGCCAGTATAGCGTATGCAAAATTTTTACAACTCACACCAACACTCGTCAACTTTGGACACCTGTGATCATGGTTTTTGCCACAGTCAATTTTACAACTCTAGATCTCACAAGAACACTCGTCAATTTTGGAGACGTGTGATTATGGTTTTTGCCGCATATATTTCATAATTTTGCTACATACCGTGTAATAAAATAAAACTACTGTTATGCATTTTAAAAGCATATCTGCATTTTATTGAAATGCAGTTTTATTCTGCCATTCCTTCTGGAATACCATTTTGAGTTGAGATTTGCTTAACCCACAATGAATATTGGCTGGTGGAGTAGCTGAAAAAGCGAGTTGACGCAAGTGGTCCTGTTAGCTCCATTCAAATCATACTATCATAGCAAACGGTTAAGCCACAGCTGTCTTCCTCTTTCGCAGGTCAACATGCCGTAGATCCATTATGTATAGCCATTCGAAATTATGCACAAAACTATACTGCAACTCCGTTGTACTACAAGATATTCTTACAAGAACAGTTTGAAAAACACAGTTTGAATATACGCACACCAGTCATATGTTGAAGTTGTGATGGCGCTGCAATTTAGGGTTTTTCAGGCAAGGCAATAAAGGCATGGTGCGGCATAAATTCAGTTTTCAAAAGTTTTAATTTTACTCAAAATTAGAATGGACGTTGTATCTTGTAAAAGACTACAAAATTTTTCTAGTAGAGTCAAAACGGAAAACTATCCGGAGGTTTTAAAAGCAATTTATAACATCGATCGACCCTATGTATTGACGAAAGGTCAATGGGGTAACTTAATACAATCTATATCAAATATGATACGGGTTCAATTCGCAATCCATACCAATTCGATATTGATTAACATTGCTATTCCAAATTAAATTATTTTTGACAATTAACACGTTCTGATTGTCATGTCACAACTGTGTTACGGGAACTGGATGATTTGTGAACACTTTGACGTTGCCTTCGCGAGCAATCACCAAACTATTCCGCGTAGGTCCGCTGATACAACCATTGTTGCCATACGACTGCTGTTTTCCTACCACAGCAGCTCCACTACACGCCGAATGTGGGCATCTTGTCTCTAGTACATTATCAGTAGCTGATGATGTCACAGGATAGTAACCATGGGAACTTCCAGAACCAGATCCGGAACCGTCTGTACTTGAAAGAAACGATTGTCTTTCCGGACTATTCGCCCATCCAACACACCCGCCTGTCGCGTAGCAACTATGACTACGATGAGAAGAGCCTTGTTTTAGCGCTGTCGGTTTTGTGCCCTTAGATATTTGGCTTTCTAGCGCTGTTTTCTTCTTCATTTCACAGTTAGGCTTTGCTACTTGCAAAGTACTGTCAACTGATGGCTGCTGATAACACGCTAAATTCGGGTGACTTAATTCACTGCCTCGCGCGGCAAGGTTGTGCGCTGAAACTTTGCCGATCGGGGTAAGATAGCCGCCGGAATCGCAAACTAGCATTTGGGTTTGCTTTATTGGATTCGCGTCAATATAGGAAGGGTCAAGGGTTGCCGGACGTCCTCCACAATTGGAACTGTCCGCTTTGAAATAATGATTGCCGTTATCGCTGGATAATTTTCGCCGATAAGAACATAGGATCAGAGTGAAAACTGCTGATATAATCACCAATGCTGTTAAGGTACCGCCGATAACTGCAGCCAGGCTATCGTCATCTATCGAATCCTCGGCTTTAATCCCCGTTGAACAGTCCTCAAATTCAGCCAAAATCTTATTAGTGATCAGAGGTGAGCCAAGATTGATCAACGATACATCATTGAGCGAAGTTGGTGTCGAACATTTGGCACGAGAAAGGCTTGCTTGTATATTGTTGTTCGAACTGTAGCTATTTTGACTCAAATTTTTAGCACCTTTTTGTCGAATTTCTGCGGGCATACGTCGGATTGACTGAAGCGTTGAAATCCAAAGCAGATGACAGTCACAATGCCATGGATTACCACTGAGATCCAGTAACTCAAGTGTCGACCATTGGAGCAACTGTTGAGGCAGCGTCGAAAGATTATTGTCGTTTAAATACAAATGGCGTAATTGGCTGGCTAAAAGGAAAATAAAATATAAATATATAAAACAAATATCCATATAAAGCATAATATAGATATTCTATATCATGACGTGAATTATATATTCATCTTTATGGGCTATTGACAACACGTCAATACAGCTAATTGGAGCATGGGCGTGTCTGCTAGTGAAACCAACCTTGCCACGCACTGATGTGGGGATCTGGAGACCTTAATGTGTAACATAGTTTGAGTATACTCCTTTGTTTGTAAAATCAGTTTCATTCAAAACTGTGCATAACATCGTTCGCATTCTGGTCAACATTTCGACATGAACGTGGTAGTAGCTTAGATTTTTTTATATTAGAGCATCAATGACATTAGATGGCGACCCTAGATTATACGTGTCACTGTAACGTAACCCTGGTAAAGCGAGGCCCCACGAATTGCAGAAGCCAAAAATACCAAGAGAAGTCGGGAAATAATGCCTAGACCGACAGTCGCGCTCTGGTCATCGTACAGGAAAATGCTTGACGGGACTTTTTGTGGGAATGCAACTATCATCTGAGGGTGCTAGCACACGTACGCTTGCCTCGATGTACCCTCGCCGTTCGCTCTAATGCTGAGTTAACATTCTAAATTTTCTAATAACACGTATACTCAACACTTTGAAACATTTAAAACATTAGAACTTACGCTCGTTTTGATTAATTTCAAACGCAAACGGATCGATGTGGCTAAGAACAGGGTTATCAGACAGCCATAAGCGCTCCATCAAGTACAAGCCTGAGAACGCATTCAAGCCCACACTCTCTAGTCGTCCACAACGGCTAAGCACTAGCGTTATTAGCCGTGAAAGACCCTCAAATGACGAGGTTCCTAGCTGGCGAAATGGGTTAGATGATAAGCTAAGATACTGCAACTCGGTAAGTGCCCTAAATAAAAGTGTTGGCACTTGAAATAGTTGATTGTCATCTAAATGTAGCCGTTGAAGACCATGCAACCTGCCAAAAGCGTTATCACTGATTGAAAATATATCGTTCCCGACAAGATGAAGTTCTTTGAGTGATTTTAGGGCTTCAAAAGATCCATCGTCTAGGGTTTCCAAGTAGTTATAACTCAGATCTAAACGTCGTAAGCGTAACAGGGTGGTTGAAGAAACCCGAAAGGAACCCAACTCGTTATGACGTAAATCCAACCGTTCCATTTTATTCAGCCCCTGAAACGCGTTTGGTGAAATAATTTCAATTGCATTTAGGCTTAAATTAAGTTCCCGCAGCGACTGAAGCATTGTAGTTCCGATCTCATCACCGTTTCCAAAAGCCGTTGCAGTAAGCGTCGTTAGTGCATTGCTGCTAAGATCTAGTATATCAAGCCGCCTGAGTCCTTTAAAATTAGACGATTCCACGGTATTCAACGCATTTCCACTTAAATTTAGAACCCTCAGGTGGACCAATCGTCCAAACGGTTCATTTTCAGAACCAATAGCCAACTTGTCACTGGACGTCATCTCTGACTCCGGCGATCCTATTGACTGTAAATCATTAGAAGATAAATCAAGGATTTCCAGCTTCGAATAGGTTGATAGTTCACCGCTGAAAATTCGCCGGACGCTATTGTTTCTCATCGATAGCGCGGTAATTCGTGGATTGAGCATGATTGGAATATGCGACAGCGATGCATGATTACACGAGACGACTAACCCAGTGCATGAACATTTTCGGCTACAAATACCATGAGCTAAGCTTAGCTTTAACGGCTGTGCCACAAGAAGAAATGCAGCAATCATGGACAATGACGAGCATGTGCCTTCAACTGTTAGTTGAACCATTAGTTCGAATTTCGGCCGCTGTATGTTCTGTTCTAAAGATTTTCAAGCGGGACTATTCGAAGGGTATGAGGGATTTAGATAACCAAATACGAATGACTATTGCGGTAAAGTGTAGCAAAATTTCCTAGAATTAAACAAAGATATATTGAATTTAGAAACAATACATAAGTATTAGTCTTTGTAGAAAGGAAATATATACAAAGTGTATAAGAATATATGCAATTGCTTTGGCGCTGCAGGTTCCTTGGTTGCTGCGAGTCATCTATAATTACATTCATCCCTGACTATTTCGGGATGGGGCCCCTCAAATTTGAAGACGTTCCTACGCCCCTGCACAGATGTCTGCATATACAAGCACGCAAAATGTAGGCTAGACATCTTCTACGTTGTCTGGTTTGTGATTGCTAAGAAATACAGTCCTGCTTAGTAGCAGACACTAAAAGCAAGACCCTTCAGCACATGGTAACAACAAGTTGTGACCGATGTTGAAGCACAATTGCGGCACTTCCTGCTGCCAGAACGGAGATAACAAATTCTGTGTGCTACACATCACACCTATACCAAAAAGCAATGCTCTATAAAGAGATATTACAACGCGAACACGAAAGCTCAGATACATCAAGTAAATATATGTATTGACAGACAATTTTCAGGCCATACAGAGACAGAAATCTGCCTACAGTGAATTCACCGGAGCAGCAGCTACTTTAATTTTGATTAAATTTTGTATAAAATTGATTGCACATTTTGTCCTATAAAGTGTTTTCTTATTAAAACAATTATATTACATCTGTAGTTTGGCATTGTATCAATTATGTACAGATAAGTCAGACGTTCAAACATGTTGTTTAAAATTTGAGCTGAAATTTTCATCAAATTTTGATCAAAATTTGACGGCAATAAGCAAATGAAAATTAAGGAAATCTCCTTCAGAATTCGAGGTCAAAATTTTGCAAGATATGGTCCCTATCCACGAATGGCTAAAGTAAAATGTTACAAAAGTTTGAGCATTGTTAACAAGTTCAAGTTCAGTAAAAATACAAAAAGTTTTGCTCAAATTTTGATCACAATTTTATAAAAATTTATTCCGACTTTAAGCGCAAATTTTGCCCAAATTTTCTGTAAAAAATTTGAACATGAGAATACACCTGTATAAAATCAACTAGTAAAAACTATAAATACTGAATATAAATTTTAATTCAACAGTGATATTCGCGTAGGCTTCGCGAAAGCTTAAAAACTAAGTTGATTTCGATTTGTTTTAGTACTCTCAGAGCATTGCTTTTTGTAGGCTGATGTGTAGCGCGCAATTCCTTCTCTCCGGGTTCTCGCGGCGGGAAGTGCAAGATGTGCTTGACGTGGGTCGCGACTCCTTGTTCCCGTGTGCTGAAGGGTCTTGCTTTTAGTGTCTCTGTCTCACAGGACTGTATTTCTTCAGCAAACTAAACAGACAACGTGAAAATGTGTAGCCTACATTTGCGTGCTTGTATATGCAGACATCTGCGGGGCGTGCAGAACATCTTCGAATTTGAGGGGCCCCTTGGAAAAATAGCATAGGATGAATGTAATTATCGATGACTCGCGGCGACCGAGGAACCTGCAGCGCCGAAGCAATTGCATATATTCTTCTAGCTTGTGTATTCCTTTTTCTGAAACAATGCTTTTTGTGCTCTTGTTTAAAAATCAATTGTGTCTGTTTGTTGGACTCTAAAAATTTTGCTACACTTTCGCCAATAGTGTGTCATTCGTATTTGGTTATCTAAATCCCTCGTGCTTCAAATCGTCCACTTGAAAATCTTCAAACAGAACATACAGCAGCCGAAAATTCGAACTAATGGTTTGGAGCTCACATTTGGAAGGCACATGTCAAATTCATTGTCATGATTGGTACTACCATTACTTACTTGTCGCACCAGGCTAGGCCTAGCGAAGCTAAGCTTAGCTCCGTGGTATTTGTAGCCGAAAATGTTCATGCACTGGGTTGCGTAGGCCTAACTATAATCATGCATTGGCTGCATGCCCCGTAAACTATTCGAAGCTGGAAATCCTTGATTTATCTTCTAATGATTTACAGTAAATAGGATCGCCGGAGTCAGGAGATGACGTCCAGTGACAAGTTGGCTATTGGTTCTGAAAATGAACGTTTGGACGATTGGTCCCGCCTGAGGGTTCTAAATTTAAGATGAATAGGGTTGAATACCGTGGAATCGTCTAATTTTAAAAGACTACAGCAGTTATTACTAAATCTTAGCAGCAATGCACTAACAACGCTTACTGCAACGGCTTTTGGAAAACGGTGATGAGATCGGAACTACAAATGTCGGGTCGCTGCGGGAACTTAATTTAAGCCTGAATGCAATTGAAAATTTTCCACAAAACACGTTTCCGGGCTGAAATGAAATGGAACATTTCAAATTTCGTCGTGACGAGTTGTCCATTACCTTAAAATTTTTCCGACCACCTCTTACTACGACGTTTGATGCTCAGACTTGTAGACTTCTTGAAACCCCTCAACGATGAATCTTTGAAGGCCTAAAATCGCTCGAAAGAACTTCATCTTGTCCGGGAAACGATATATTTTGGAACGCAGTGGGATAACACTTGGCAGGTTCATGGTCTTCAAAACGGCTACATTTTGGAAAAAAAAAAATCCGACTCTTTTAGAATCCCCAACACTTCCGGCATTATTCCGGTATTTTGGCTTAATTAACCCCTCGCAGTCGGAACACGTCATTTGAGGGTCTTTCGCGGCTAATGGCGTAACAGTGCACATCTGAACAACTGAAATTGTGACTTGAATGCGTTCTCAGGTTTGTACTTGATGGAGCGTTTATGGTGTTCTGATAACCCTGTTCTCACCGGCATGATCAATCCGTTTGCGCTTGAAATTGATCAAAACGAGCGTAACCTAATGTTAAATGTTTCAAAGTGTTGAGTATACGTGTTCTAGAAAATTTGAATATAACTAACAATTTGTCAAAACGGAAATTCACAGAGGGTACATTGAGGCGAGCGTACATATCCCGTCGCGCCCTCAGATGATCGTTGCATTCCCAGCAAAAAGTCCCGTCCGGAGTTTTGTGTACGATGACCGAGCGCGACTGTCGGTCTAGGCATTATTCCCGGAGCTCTCTTGGTATTTTGGCTTCTTGTGCAATTCATATGAGCCTCACTTACGGGGTTACGTTCCCGTGACACATTCTGTGGTCTCGGGTCGCCATCTAATGTCCATTAAATATCTCTAATATAAAAAAAATTAAGCTACTACCACGTTCGTGTCAAATATTTGACCAAATGGAACAATAGTTTTATCACAGTTTTGAATGGATTTGATTTTACAAACAAAGATATGTACTCAAAATTGTGTTACACGTTGAGCTCTCCCAGATCCCCACATCGTGCGTGGCGAGGTTGGTTTTCAGCTCACAGACACGCCCATGCTCCAATTGGCTGTATTGACGTGTTATTCAATAGCCCATAAAGATGAATATATGATTCACATTCATGATATAGAATATACTATATTATGCTTTATATGGATATTTGTTTTATATATTTATATTTTTATTTTCCTTTAGCCAGCCAATACGCCGTTTGAACGACAATCTTTCGACGCTGCTGAGAACAGTGCTCCCAATGGTCGACACTTCAGTTACTGGATCTCAGTGGTAATCATGGGGCGCGTGTGACTGTAGTCTGTTTGATTTCAACGCTTTTTCAGTCAATCCGACGTATGCCGCAGAAATTCGACAAAAGTGCTGAAAATTTGATCAAAAATAACTAGTTTGAACAATTGTTGCCGAGGCGAGCCTTTCTCGTGCAAATGTTGAGACACCAACTTCGCTCAATGATGTATCGTTGATCAATCTTGGCTCACCTCTGATCACTAATAAGATTTTGGCTGAATTTGAGGACTGTTAAACAGATTAAAGCCGAAAATCGATTCGATAGATGACGATAGCCTGGCTGCGGTTCCTCGGCGGTCTCCTAACGGCATTGGTGATTGCTGTGGCAGTTTTCACTCTGATCCTATGTTGCCTGGCGAAAATTATCCAGCGATAACGGGGATCATTATTTTCGAAGCGGGACACAGTTGCCAATTGTGCAAAAGAAAACATCCGGGGACCCTTCGTTCCCCCTCCCTATATTGACGCGGAATCCAATAAGCCGAACCCCAAATGTAGTTTGCGGATTCCCGGCAGTATTTACCCCGATCGGCAAAGCTCCAGCGCACAACCTTTTCCCGCCGCGCGAGGCGGCTGAATTGGGTCACAAAATTTAGCGTGTTTCTGGCGGCCGTCAGTTGGGAGCGGTACTTTGCAGAGATCGGCCGAACCTAGACTGTGAAATGAAGAAGAAACAGCGCTAGAAGCCGAAAGATGTGCTAAGGGCACAAACACGGCGCGCGAGAGGACTCTTCTCATCGTCATAGTTGCTACGCGACAGGCCGGTGTGTTGGATGGGCCGAATAGTCCAAAAGACAAACATTCTTTGAGATACAGAACGGTTCGGAGACGATATGATTCTGAAAGTTCCCATCGTTGCTATAGGCGTGAGTTAAGATTATAATATTTTCTCGACAATCCACGTAATATCGAGACTACTGTAGTCTGAAAAACGGCAGTATGGGCAACAATGGTTGTATCGCAGCGGGACCTACGCGGAATAGTTTCGTGGGATATTGCTCGCGAAGGCAACGTCGAACTGTTCACAAATCCGTATTGCAGTTTCCGCTAGGCGCCGGTGCTGACATGACGATCAGGGAACACCTTAATTGTCAAAAATAATTTAATTTGATAGCAATGTTAATCAAATATGGATTAGCTATGATTGCCGAACCCGTCTGGTTGATATAGATTGTATTAAGTTACCGTGACCTTTTCGTGGATTTGTGCATGCAGTCAATCAATGTTGCTTAAATTTCTTTAAAGATCTACCGGATAGTTTTAACTTGATCTTATAAAGCGAATTGT